>JAQZBX010002610.1:0-64705 GCA_029593785.1 Cabassous unicinctus
ACATAGGTAGGCCAGAGGCTCCAGTCTCTGGAAATACACCTAACAACTCCAGCATCACATATAGGTTTGAATAGAGTGGACTTGGTGGTGTTCTGTTGTAGATATATTGTGATTCAAGCAATGGAAGAAATTGTAACAGTGAGGTGGAACCGGTGGCCACTGGACGTTTTTGGGGCAGGGAGAGGAGGGGCAGTTGAAACAGGGGCTTTTTTTGGGACTTGGGGATTGTCCTGAGTGGCGTTGCGGCGACGGATGTAGGCCATTTTCCGTCAGCATATACCATGCAGAACCGTGTGGGAGAGTGTGGTCTATGATGTGAACTGTGGTCCATGCTCGGTGGCAAGGCCCCAGGATGTGTATATCCATTGCGAGTGTTGTGTCACACGGATGAAGGATGGTGGTGTGGGATGTTGTTGGAGGTGTGGGAGGTGGGGAACATGGGAATCCCTGTAATTTCTGAGTAATATTTAGGTAATCTTAGCACCTTTAAAAATACATATATATATATAAAAAATAACATTTATGTAAAGAAATGCACATATATGCATATGTATTTATATATCATTTTACAAATATTTGTATGTATTGTGAAAAATTTGATTTTTACCCACACACACACAAAAAACAAAAAACAAACAGAAATGCTGTTACCATTCTCTCTCTATTCTTGTTTCCACAAAATGCACGGTACAAAGAAAAAGAAAACTGAAACTGCTCATTGACTAGAAAGGAATCTTAAATAGAGACTCAAAGATTGAGTCCTACCTGCATTGAAGAATTTCTATTCTTATCCTCAAATCACTCTAAGAACCCAATTTCCTGCCAATAGTTTTGCTGAATCCAAAATGAAAAAAGATTTTATAAGAAAATTTCATTTTTCCACCTGAAAAAAAAAATCCTCAAAATAGCAATTTAGAAGAACTGAAAGATCTACAGGGAGTGTTTTATTTTGAGTATCTTTACTTTTGAATCAATTTTAGAAACAGTAGTAGGAAAAGAAACATCATGTTTTACTGTGCTTCTGTTTATAAATGATTGATCGTGAAATAAATACATGAGTATTGCATGTGTGTGGGGGCTTATTGAAAATGACATCAAAATAGGAGAAAAGTTTAATGTCTCCAATTTAGCTTATAATAGAAATGGAAAATTAAGGAAAGAAGAAGAGCACTGTATAGATGAAGGAGCAAAGGTAGAATATTTTACTGTGCTTAGATCAGATTTTTCAAAATATTTTTATGAAGGACCAGAGGAAATGATGTAGTCAGGAATTAGACAGGCTTCAAGGATTTTGGATGATTTAGACTTATTTAGGTTAAACCTCAGTATCTGTGGATTAGTCGTGAATACTTAGTTTTATTGTTGTTATTATTATTTCTTCTATTATTTTTTAAAGAAATAAAAAATATTCCTTCAACTAATTTTCTTCCCTGCTTAGATACCAGATAGATAATTCTGATACTAAGGGTTTTTTAGCACAAGGGAAGCTGAGCAATTCCCATTAAAAAATACAAACTTAACTAAATAGCACAGCAAGGGAAGAAAACGATCTCTCCAAATACAAACATTTCCAAACTTCTCTCTCTCTCAATTTAGAAATGCAATTTCACATTTCCATATTTTCTCAGTGATTCAGAGTAGAAATGGCCTGAATTAGAGGTAAGGAGACCTTGGGGGGGTCCTTTTTGGCCACTAATATGGTATAAGATTTGGGGATAAAGCACTAATTCCTAAAACATTAAAAAGTTATAATGTCAAAAGTGGCTGGTGTGTGGCCAGAATTACAAAGCTGACATATGAAAATAATTGGTGTCTCTGGTGGGTTCCCTACCAAAAAGTAAACAAAATCTATGTTGCTCTAGGTGCCATATTTTCGGCTCCATTTCCTCTCAATATATACGTATAGACAAGCTCTTCAGACAGCACTCCTAACACTGCTCAAATTTAAAATAACCAGGCCAGATGATTTCATATTTTAGCCACTTATACCGCACTGCTGCATTCTCCTAGGCCTTTTTTTTTTTCTTTCTGCTTTTTATCCTGGAAGAAAAAAACTGACGTTAAATAGCACTTATGTCATCACATTATATGATTCCCATGTTATTTGGACATGTAACTGCATCAACAGCTCTTGGCATCTGTTTGTTTTGGGAGATAAAGAATCTATAGTCCTGGGTAGCAGAGCACCTTCTTTTTATGACCTGAGAAGTAGTGGCTGCCTTTGTTTTTTTTTAAATCAGATATCTGTGATTATGAATTCTTTACTGAGTCTGCCTCTCACCACCAGTAAATGAAACACTCACCATTATGTCTTTCTTGCCAGCCCTTTTTTTCCTGAGCATCAGGTAATTGTTAAGTCCTTCCTTATATGTCTTTCTCAGTGCTTGTTGCTATAATGGTTTTCTTTGAACTTCATCTAAGTTTATAACAGTAATCTTCCCTGCTGCATCTCTCCCAGACTCAGGTACTCCTTCGTAACTTCCTTAGAAGTAGATCTTTTCTCCTCAGTCTTTTCTTATCAGAAACCAATTTTTACCCTTGACCTTCTTTTTCTAGACAGCAAGAAAGTATGGGAGCTGAGTCATAAGTGTTGGTGGGATCAGTGCTCTACCGAGGACTATATTCCTCTTGAGAGACAAATTTCTGTGCATTGGTGACCCTCCAGCCTCACAAGAACTCTCACTCCAATTTTGGGTAGCCTTTATTGGTGGGGAGATTTTTCTTTCATTGTGCCAAAATTTACATCCATGTAACTTGTATTCATTGGTCCTAATGCTTTCTGTCCAGAAATAAGTCTAATCTTGTTTCCACATTATAGCCCAGGATAACAAGCAAATACTAGTGTCCAATTTGCAGTTTATATTAATTTGTCTTGTTACTTAACAAAGATATGTCAAGAAAGTGTCTAAATCATTGTTTATGTTATTGTATATAGTTGGGACTGATTGAAATACTACTAGAGTAAGATAACTACATTTCCAAGCTTATGAGCTGTGGCTTTGAGTAAGTTACTTTACTCTGTCTTGCTTCCCTCTTCTCTAAAATTAGTATAATAATAGTACTTACTTTGCAGAGTTGTGGTGAGGCCAAATTGGTTAGAGTACATTAAATGCTGGATTAGTATCTTTCTCAATAAATGCTCAATAAATATTTTCTATTATTATCAGGTTAGTTACTAATTATAAAGCAATTTCTAGAAAACAAGGACCTCTTTGATTGTCTTCACTAATGTGGACTGCTATCATCCTGGCTGCAGAACTCCAGACACATCCTCTGGCCAATGCACCCAGGTCCCATGACTCAGGTAGGAGGGCTTGACAAACTGAAAATAGACCTTTGAACTTTCACAGCCTTCTTTCTAGGATAAACAACCCAAGTTCTTCTAGTACTTTCCTATGTAATATGGTTTATTTCTCAGCCAGTTTGCTCTTCTCTGAACATGATTCATTTTGACCATAATTCTTTTAAAACAAGGTTCTCAGATTTGAAAACAAGTCTTAAATACAATAGAGACAAAATACCACTTTTTTGGACATGATAGTCTTATACTCTATTAGTTACTTTCTTCGTTTTATTTTATTTTATTTTTAATGGACATGTCACAATGAATCACAGTTTCCTCTGTAATGCTTGCTCAAAAGTGGCTTATTATTAACAACAACAAAAAAAGGAAGAATGAAAGAAAAAAAGTAGCTTATTTTCATGATAATGAGACTGTATCAGTCAGGGTTCCACCAGAGAAACAGAACCACAATGATATATGTATATATATATATGACTCTGCATAGGCAAATCTGAAATCCATAGGGCAGGCTGTCAGGAAGGACAGGCTGGAAACTCAAGCAGGAGCTGACACTATAGTCCACAGTGGAATTTCTTCTTGGGAAAAAGCTCAATTCTGTTTCTCAGGCCTTTCAACTGATTGGATCACACCAACACAGATTATCTAGGATAATCTATTTTACAGAAATTGAACTGAAAGTAGATATTAATCACATTTACAGAATACCTTCACAGCACTGCCTATATTAGTGTTTGATTGAATAACTGGGTATGATAGCCTAACCAAATTGACACATAAAACTGACCATCATGGAGACTCATTCCAACTCTGGAAACTATTAGTCATTGCCTAAAGTGTCATATTCAGGAGAATTCTGAGGTTGTATCCAGCCTCAGCAATAAGAGTACTTAGAAATATTGGTCAAAGGAAAGGAAAGGGGGAATGACCACCTATAGAATTTACTATTCCTAATCTACTATCAGACACTGATAAATACAAACACTAGTAAATACTTAGCAACTGCAATTGTCATGATAACAGAGTCTCAAACCAAGTACTATATTATCAAGAAAAATGTAGCTGTATATCACAGTATAAACACAGTTTCATTGGGGCAATATAAAGTATGCTTAAATTTTTCTTCCAGTAGCCAGTTTTTCAATGTAGAATATACAGCTTAATAAATTAATCTATAAAAATAATATCTAAACACTTCTAAAATTGATTACATTTTCCATCTTGGGAATTTAAGTCATTCAAAGTGTTTGTAACATGCATCAGATATATAACATGCTGTATTGTGAGAATAAGTCAGTGGAAACTTTCTTAAATCAGAAGAAAGATTTCAAGCATTCACCACCTCACCACTTCACATTTAAATGAATATTTAGGAAAACACTTGAAAATCTAATAAATTTTAATCCTTTGTTTGGGAAAGGGTTTTCTTAGACCTAACTCTTCATGAAGAGTTGTTCAAAGAATATAATACTTAAACTACAATTAGCCTTCCGTGCACAGTTGTCTCCAAATGTTAAATCATGTAACTTTAATATCTTTGAAGCCCATATTTTGCCATTGAATTAAGTGATTTTTTCATAATTCTTTTTTTAAAAAATAAATATGAAGTCCTGTAATTTTAGATATGATAATAGCTATCCTTTATAATCATAAAGTTTTGTTCAAGCAGAGACAATAAAACTAATTTAAACATGCACAAAAGACACAATTGCATAAATTAGTGAAAAAAAAGAAAAAGGCAGAGAAAAAATGTTTTCTGTATAAGTAAGAAAAAAATTGTGAATGACCTAGTCATAGGAGGGGCTGAGAAAGTTTCCTGAGGTTGGCAGTGAGCCACAAGATGAATATGATAACACAGTACTTACCTTATGCAGCTACTCAGAGCAATTGTGTAACAAACTCTTTCCAGAATAGTGTCCTATGAATACCAAGCCCAAGAGGGTGTACTGGATCAGTGACCTCCATGCTCAGGGAGAACCCTAACACCAGAGAGGGTTCTGCAGCCTTCCCCAATCCATGTGAACACACCCAAGTTTCTTAGGACCTCAAATCAATAACTTTATTCCTCTTCTTCGTGCCTTATCTGTAACTCCTCACCAAAGCCTTATAGTGTCCATACTCAGAACAACTTAGGACACCCATATTCCTCACCCGGGTTGCCTGGATTTCTCTGCTGATGGGTCAGACTCATAAAATCAAGTCCAACCTCTATCCACAACAAACTCGTTCTGGGCCCTAAGCTTTTGCCCATGTCCTGCCTGCTTGAGAGTTTTACACTGGCATATTCTCTTTAACTACCTTTCTTCCACCTTTGCCCCAGTGCCCTTATCCCCCATGCCAGAAACCTCCAAGCCTAGTCATTCTTAAATGGTTAGCATACTTGACAATTACATGTTAAATGTCTAGTAAGTGCCTGAACAGAAAGCACCAATGGGGAGAGCTTTATTGTCCTATCTTCCTCAAGCCACTGGCATCTTCCCAATTCCACATCTCTTTTACACACAAATTCTTCAATCTTAATGTTCCCTATTGGCCTTAAATAGATTCAGTTAGTTTAACAAAGTACTAAACTAATAGTTGTTTTTGTTAGAAACAGGCTTGGAAAAGATAAACCAATTCTCAACTGTGATTTCGCCCCCAGGGGGCATTTAGTAATGTCTGAAAATATATTTGGTTATCACAGTTGGAGGGGTGGGCACTACTGGAATCCAATGGGTAGGGCCCAGGAATGCAGCTAAACATCTTACAATGCACAGGACAGCCTCCTCCAACAAAGAAGCCAATACTGCTGAGGGTGAGAAATTCTGAGGTAAACTAAAGGGGACTTAAAACTCCTTTTTGTATGGAGGAGTAATAAAAACACAGGTGAATTATCAGTTTCTACTTTTACTGAAGATAAAATAAGCTTAAATTTCCAAGCGATAGATTATTTAACTTTCTGATTCTAAATTGTTTTAGCTGATGTCCAGAGTATGTAGGCATTTTTCTTGAGTGGTTTCAGTATATTCCTGCCCAAAGGCAGTTGAGAAAATGTGAAAACATTTGAGGAGCTTTACATTATTAACATTCTGGGAATAACAGATACCAGCTCCCCAAATAAGCAAACAAAACTCCAAAAGGCATGTCACTGCTCAGGGACTTGTTTCTGTTTTCCTTTTACTATTGTTTTTTTATGAAATTGTCTTCATATATCAATAGTATATCCTCAGTCTCATGACTGCAGGTTAAAATATTGGATATTATCAGCAAAATAGAATAATGTTTAACGTAAAAAAAATCTTAGCTCATCTTCTCAAGATCCATATGTGGGTAAATACATGGTAAATAGCTGCAATTGCTAACCATTTGGAGTTGATTTGTGTTCAACTATTTGGAGTTGTTTCGCTTTCTACAACAACTGAGTTATCTCAATTGATAGTTATTTTAACAGAAGACACACAAGAATACAGGTTCTTAGTGGTTCTCATGGCTGCATGCTGCCTCACATTTTTGATAAAATGAGATCCCATCCTTCTATCTATGTAGCTGTTCTGTTCATAGTGTCTTGGCTTGTTTTTACTGAAAATTGCATTAAAAAATCATTTGTAATAGTACATTCAATTAACCTACAATTCATGTAAGAGAAGATTGGTTTCTTTTTTCAGAAGTATAATTCATAATGCTTTTAATTAAATTCTACTAAGTTCCTCTGTCAAGTGATATTCCTTGACTATTTGGAACAGCCATTATTGAGGGCTTTGATAGATTCAATTTTTTCCCCCAGTAGTAGAGATCTCTACCTACTAACCTGGCTTCAGGAGGGCATGTCTCTTTCTACCTTGGATCATAATTATGTATGTACTTCCCTTATCTTTCCGTTCAGATTATAAACTGTTTGCAGAGAAGAAATGTGCCCTTCTAAACATTTGTCTCCTGACACACCCAACCAAATTTTTGGAACATCTAACTAAATGTAAAAATAAATATCTATATTAAAGTGAACTGGATTTCTAACAGAAAAAAAAAATGCAGAAGTAAAAGTCAAAAGTTACGAGTTTTATAAGGCTTTAGGATTAATGAACTATGTAAACTTGGGAAAATTACTGAATATCTCTATGCATCAAGTCTAATAGTCTATGTATGATTTTTTTTAACACATCCTTCCAAATATAAAATGAGCAAAGATCTCATATTCCCGGGAGCAGTTGTAGCTCAGTGGTTGAGTGCCTGCTTCCCACGTATGAGGTGCCAGGTTTATTCAAAAAGAGCTCATATTCCCTCAGAGATGAGCAGAAATAAGGAAACATTATTCTGGCAAAAGTACCTGCTGCTACCAGCTTTCAATAGAGTCCTAAAGTCACAGTCTTCTGGCAGCTGCTCTTATAAATGGGCTTCCTAGTTAATGACAGCTTCTGGCCTTGGAAGGATAGGGAAAGCTTAAGAAATCTTTCCAGTAAGGTCCCCAGTGTCTCTTCCTTCTCTGCTGTGTGTCCAACCTGGGATATGATTAATGCTTATTACACCTTTTAATAGACAATCAGGAAAGTGACCAGAATTGTCCTGAGAGGTAGAGGTAAGGGTTGCCCAACCAAGCAAGCAGAAAATCCAGGAGCATTTGGCTATTAAACTATTGTTTTTCAGTTCCAAATCTACCCTTCTATATTTTGCTTTGTGATGCTTGGGCTGGGAAATGTGCAAATCACACTTCTTTCCAGCTAGCTCCCTGTTAAGTTTTGCCAGTACAGACAGAGGAAGACTGGAAGTGTGGAAAAAACAAAAATAACTTGTTCCTTCCTGTTTGCTTTACCCCTACCCCATGAGTCTATGTTCTGATAACCCCAACCTTCCTCCTTTGTTCCCTCAGCCCCATCTAATTGCCATCTCTCTGTTAACGTGGTCTTCTGTTATGTCTTTACAGTACGCCAATATCAGTGTGTCCAATTCCTTATATTAAGTGACTATTTTCTTGACTGGATCCAAACTGAAACACCAGCTATATTCAAATATCCAAAATGACAATATGCACAAGTCCATTAGTCAACAATGGAAACCTAATTATACTTCTGGGTTTTAAGATGGGACTCTAGTCCAGTGATATGTGTATATGAGTGTGCATGTGAATGTGTGGAGGCTGATGAGCAAGAACAGGACAGTATCAAGCTTGTCTAAAGTCCTAAAGAGTTTGGGAAGAAGGCAGTTATTAATACAGAAACTTAGTTTCTTAAGATGGCAAACTAGCCCACCTGCTGACTTCCTCCTGCAACATCAACTCTAAACTGTGGAAGTGAGAAGAAACTTGAATTCTATTAACAAAACAAAACCAAAAATTATAGGATAACCATAACGATAATAAAGTTGGTCTTGATCTGCTATGTTTGTGAGAGGCAGAGTAGTCAGGAGTGTAGGTAGTCAAAGGCAGGAGTGGAGGAAAAGAGTTTTAATTTATGCTCTAGAATCCCCCCCTCCCCATTGCCTGTGGACAAACAGTGCCTTCCACTTTAGCTCAGAAAATGCAGTCCAAGTTGCTAGAGTTTTTGCATGATGTTCAGGGAAGTAGAAAAGCCCTACTCAGAGGATAAGTCAATGGAAACAGATGTAGAATGAGCAGGTACCTCTGGCATTCATTCTTCTATTCCCTACTCTTTAGAAAGTAAATATTTAAAGATGAAACTTTGAGAAGAGGAATTGCTTGGGAAGCGGAAGCAGAAAGATATGATCAAGAGTGGGTCTGTAGTCCCTGGGATTCTTCACAAGGGAATCTTCCTCTACCTTTCCTTAAACTCAATGGGATGTACGCAGACTAAGTTGGCTTTTGGTCTCCTCCAAAACATTACCAGACAGAATAGTTGAAATCTCCAAACATAGAATCTCACAAGCAAAACTAGCTAGACACCTGAGGAGTAAAATCATTTCAAAAGAAAGAAACAATCACATAACATATACTATATGAAGCAGAATTATTAGAAGAGATGCACCAATAATTTAAAATGAAATAATAAATATATTTACACAATAACAAAATAAATAAAGCAATAAGAAAAGAGCATGAATTTAATTTAAAAGAATGAAGTGAAAATATCATAAGAGAAAATGAAATATTATAGAAGAATTCTCCCAGAAAGCAGTGGGAAAGAATAAAAAGATAGAAAATATAAAAAGAAAAAAGAAGGTAAAAGTAAAAATAACTACCGTAGATGTTTTAATATACAGAGACATAGTGAATACATTTTCAGAAAAAAACAAATCTAACAATTTAAAATTTACTACAAAAGACTAAAGGAAATAAAAGGATCAAATATGAGGTTAGTGTATTGTTATCTTAAAACAGAAAATGCTAAGAAAAAGAAAAACATAAAGAGAAAGAAAGAGAAACTTTATCCTTAGTAACCCAATAATAAAATTTAGCATAATAGCAACATAATAGAGAGAGAAGGGGTGGGGTGGGGGCTGTTTAAAAAACTCAGGGCTTGTTAGGGGAAAGATAGACATTGATATATTGAAAAAACGACTACAGATAACATCATGATTATGGATCTTAAGTTATGGTTACTCATTATAAGAACAAAAAGAAAGTATAACTTTAACCAAAAGAGTAAACACTGTCTCAATGAAAAGGAAAAAAAGAAACAAAAGGTAAATATAGCACATGGAAAATATGAAAGCAGATAAAATAAATTGTAATATAAGAGTAATTACAATGAGTGTAAATGGTTATCTCATCAATTCAGAGGCAGATAATCACAGGTTGGATTAACAAACAAACAAATGAAACACAAATTAGCTATATGTTGTATATAAGACGTAAGCTTTGAAAAAAAAAAAGACACAAAAGGCTGAAAATACAAAAAATATATCAAGAAAATATGCTCCCCCCAAAAAAAAAACAGCTGGTGGAATCTCAATATGTGACAAAATAAATTTTAAGGTATAAAATACCCAAAGGACAAAAAGATATTATCTCATAAAAATAACAATAGAAGACTATATACCCATTGTAAACATATATGTGCTGAACAATATAGCCCCCAAAAAATGTCAAATGAAAAGAACTACAAAAAGAAATAGATGAATCAACTATTATTGGTATAAATTTTAACATATGTATTTAATAATTTAACAGATCAAGCATAAAAAGTAAGTAGAGACACTAAAGATCTAAACATTAAAATGAATAAACAAACTGTAGCTGTATCTGGGATCCTACATATACAATCTTATAAAGCATACATTTACAAAAATGGATCATATGTTAGTCACTAAAAACTTAATAAATTCTAAAATATCAAAATCAAGTATGGTTTTGCTCATAAGGCAATAAAATATGAAATTAATAACAGGTTAATAAAAAATTCCATATGTGGAAACTAAATAATATTTCATTAATAACCCTCATGTTTAAAAGGAAATTCAGAATTATTTAGCCAAATAATAATGAAAATACTGTATATTAAAATTTTGGGTGCATGTCTAACACTGTAGTTAGAGGTAAGTTTATAGATTTAAATACATTTATCAGAGAACAAGAAAGTTTATAATATTGAGCACAAGACTCACCTACAGAAACTGGGAAATGAGCAATCAAGTCAACCCAGAGACTCAGGCAGATATAAGTGAATATCTTTAGTTAGGATAGCTTGGGTTCAAAGATGGAGATTTGGTCTCAGGAGGGTCAGTGATTAGAAATGAAATGAAAGATCAAATATGGAGTCAGAGTCAGGAAGACTGGGAGCTAAATCTCCCTACTACAAAAATAGATGTCTTTAGATCCTTCATATGGATACTCTTTTGATCTGACTAATTTGAGCAAAAAAGCAACAAAAATAGCAAATTAGTATTAAGAGTCATGATATGAAATAAGTAGAAAAAGCAAATTCATAGAGTCAGAAACTATTATATAAGCTACCAGGGACTGGGATGGAGGTAGAGAATGGGGAGTCAATGCTTAAATTGTACAGAGTTTCTGTCTGTGGTGATGGAAATGCTTTGGTAATGGATGTTGGTGATGGTAGCACAACATTGTGAATATAAGTAACAGCACTGAATTATATATTTGAATGTGGTTGATAGGGGAAATTAAAAAAAATTAGGACTGCATCACACAAACAGGGAACCTTAATATAAACCCTGAACTATAGCTAATAGCATGATTTTAATAACATTCTTTTACCAATTATAACAAATGTAGTATATTAATGCAAGGTGTTAATAATAGGGAGGTACATGGGAACTCTGTATTTCCTGCAAGATTTTTTTGTAAACATAGAACTTATCAAATAAACTAAAGGAAAAAAATAGTGTTATGCAGTCATGCATATCTAGGTTTAAATCTCATGTTTATCACTAGCCATGTGTGACTTTGGGCAAAATATTTCACTTCTTAGACTCAGTTTTCTTCTCTTTAAAATAAGACTGATGGAAATACCTATCAGGATTGTCACAAGGAAATAATGAAAAATATCATTTGCTTTAAGTGTTAGCTATTATTAATTTTAGCAAGAAAGTAATGAATACAAATGTTTCTACCTCTGCAGCACATCTAGTGGCAAGTTTAAAACACCCTACAGGTGAGCCCAATCTGTAGTGGCAGCTACTTTGTGAGATCACTTTTTATAAAGGAGAGTTCTTTGTATACACTTCCCTAGAGTTCAGAAGCCAGCAATCCCACTCTGCACATTATCAGAACCCAGCTTATGTTGTCTCATAGCCCATCTGTTCTTCTCTGAGGCCTGGGAGAAGGCTACTGACATTACTTTGGCTCAATTTTACTTCTCTCCCTCAATATGACACCTCCTCTTCCCACCAACACAACCTTCCCAACTGCCTTACAATGAAAGCCTGTCACTCATCCTGGGATATGACTGAATATGGTTATCTTCTTGGGAACAGAACAATCACCCTGAAGCCCTTCTTGTGCCTTCCCAAAAGCAGAAAGACAACATATGCACAAGTGTACATATGGAGATGCCTGCTGCCCCCTAGTTAGACATGCAAACTTAACTCAAATAACTAGTTACACCATGACAACTTCTAATTTGGGAAAGATTAAAAATAAAATGTGAGGGTGTCAAGTGCTGAGTCCTAAAATCATTTGTGTTCTGAACAGTTCCCTTTGGACAACTTGGTCTGCAAAATTCTTAGGAAGTTTCTTTACAGATCAGGTCAACACCGCTAGTTTTGAAAAGTAGATTTTACCTGTCATATTTTGGGTATGTGGCTCCTCCAAAAGTTTAAGTATTATGAATAGTTGCTTTGAAACAATGAGGCAAGTTTTGGCATACACTTAAAGATCTTACCTTAGAGACAATATTCTCGTCTTGTATTAGTCTGCCAAAAGGGTACCAATACAAAGTACCAGAAATCTGATGGCTTTTATAAAGGGTATTTATTTGGGGTAAAAACGTTCAGTTAAAAGGCCCTAAAGAGTCCAACTCAAGGTTGCTTTTCACCAAAGTCAGCCACCATGTGTTGAAACAAGATGGTCGCTGATCTCTGCGAGGCTTCAACTTATCCCTCTGGGCTTGCTTTCTCTCAGCTGTAGGCTGGCACAGGGCTTGTCCCTCAGAGCTTCCTCTCTCTCCTGGCACAGGGCTTGTTTCTTTACTGGCTTTCTAGTCTAGAGATCAGTCTCTGGTCTATTCCCAAGGTCAGCTGTAAACTATCAGGCAAATGGCTCATCTCTCCCTGGGGCCTTAGCTGTTTGAGCCTTCTCCTTTCTGTTATATAACAGGATCAAAATGACAAAGCTCTCTCCTCTTCCAGTGTGTCTTCTTGAGTGAGTGTCCTTTATTTTGGCCCACCAAGAAAGTGGGGATTCAACTTGAGTCATGCCTTACTGGAGTGGTTGAATCAAAGCCTTAACCTTAATAGGTAATTTAATCAAGGGCACTTCAACTGAATCCAATATAATCAAAGGGTATCACACCCAGAAGAATAGATTACTTTACAAACGTAATCTTTCTCTTCTTGGGCATTCACAAAAACAATCTCAAACTGTCACACATCTTATTTCTAATTTCAGATTAATTTTTACTTATTAAAATATGATATGATTAAATTTTTTGTTTGTGGTTTTTGAATCTGGCATAGAGTAGATTTCTCTAAATTTACATGATCATAAGAATTAGCTGGACTGATTGTTAAAATTACATATTTCAAAACTGCTGAATTGCAATCTCTAGGGAGGGACCTGAGAATATTATTTTAAATGAGAACCTCATGTGATTCTTTATACATAGGAATGTTTTATGAATACCAGGGAGAAAAGAGTTCTGGATGGGTTCAGGAGCTCTGGCTTGTCATTCTGAATTCCCTATGAATGAATTCTCTCTCCTAAAATTCTTAACTGATGTTTAAACTGAAAAAAAAAGAAAAAGAAAATCCAATATATTCATGGAACAGCATTATGAACAGGCCTCCATATGCAGCAGAATGAGTGTGACATTTAAAAATATATCAATGCCTCCTGTATTAGTCAGCCAAAGGGGTGCTGATGTAAAATACCAGAAATCTGTTGGCTTTTATAAAAGGGTATTTATTTGGGGTAGAAGCTTACAGTTACCAGGCTATAAAGCATAAGCTACTTCCCTCACCAAAGTATGTTGCCACGTGTTGGAGCAAGATGGCTGCCGACGTCCGCAAGGGTTCAGGCTTCCTCTTCCTTTCAAGGCTCCATGGTCCCAGCTTCGTCCAATATCAGCTGTAGGCTAGAATAAGTCTTGTCTTTCTCCTGGGGCTCATTTTTCTCTGGGCTCAGCTGCTCTGCTCTCTCCACAAGGCCAGCTGTAACGATCAGGTAAACAGCTCATCTTTCTTCCCGGGGCCTCTGCCATGTCTCTTTCCTCATGTATCTGCTTCTCTGTGTATTTACTTCCTGGGCTCCATGATCCAAACTCTGTCTCCTCCTGCTTTCATTTTCTCTGTGAGTCCCTGCCCACCAAGGGGGTGGGAACTCGATGTCCTACTGATGAGGCCCAAACAAAGCCTACTCATAATTTAATCAAGTAAAAGTGAAACCTCTGAATTCAATGCAATCTAAGGGTATCACTAGTCCAAAAGAACAGACCAGTTTACCAACATAATCAGTATTTCTTTTAGGAATTCATCACTAATATCAAACTGCCACACCCCCCATAAGCGATTTCTGGGTTAATCCTAAGGTGACCAGCAACAAAGAGAAGTTTGATGACATTGATTTAATGCACTTGAGACAGTAAAGAGGCTAAGAACAAATGCTAGAGTCAGACTACCTGGGTTATACAGCAGCTCAACAATTTACTTCATTGACCCACGGTGAGCTATTTATTTCTCTCTGTGGCTCTGTTTGCTCATTTTTAAAATGGAGATGATAATAACCCTGTAACTCATAGGATTGTTATAAGGATTGACTATACTACTCTATTATATACAATAGTCAGCATCACCTGTCATTGCTATTCTTACTATTACAATGCCTTTAACTTTAGAAGATTTTTAGAGTATACATATACACTCAAAGAATACACACACACATATATTCAATGCTTGCACTATCTACTTTATATTGATTATCTCACTTAATCTTCACACCAGTACTTGTGGCTATTTTAACCCCATTTTACAGGTTAAAAAACTGAGGCTTGGGGAAGTTAGGTAAGTAAATCAAGTCATATAAAGCAGGGGTTCAAGACAAGGATTGTAAGTGTTCATTGATGAGGGCGATCACATCCAACTGCAGGCAATTAGCATTAGTGACCCAGATGAATACATGTATCTTTCAACCTCATCAAAATTGCCTCTTACAGTGGTAAGAGTGGTAAGTTAATTTTCTCAAGGTCTTAACCTAACCTGGACTAGTTTGCATGGCTGATTGCCCTTTATTAGTAGCTTTGTTTAGATTGGAATTTTTTTCATGAGGTTACATTTCCCAGGCTTCCATCCTGTGAGAGAACATTTTCCTAAAAGATGTCAAAGAATGTGGCTCCATTTAATTAGGGTCAAGGCAGTTCAAAGGGATCATCTCAATAAGAGTTGATACTTAAATGAAGTAGCCTTTTGGAACTGTCACAGGAGAATGGCTTTATGCTATGTTTGAAGAACTTTAGTTGAGAACTTCCAGGCAAAGAAGGTGGGAAGTTTGAGCCTCCCTGAATAAAAAGTGGCCTTGGTCAGCTAGGGTAAGAATACAAATTTAACATTGCTATTCATCACAGGAAATGTGGAAAAATAGAAAAGACATCTTTTTTTAATTTGAAAATTGTAAGTAAATTGTAATACAGGACTAGAGAATCTCAGTAAGTAAGAGAGCAGTTGTCATAATGAGAGAACTTGTTTCCACAGAAGCCTTTTGGCAGCAGGCAAGGGCTTTCATTCCTCTAGGGTTTCACCTAAAAGAAGTTTAGTTCAGTTGACCACTATGCCCTGGATCAAACAGAGATGCCATAAAGTCAAACCACAGCATATTTGCAATGGTTTTCTGGGAAGATGGTGCATTTCAGATTCTAATTCTTTAAGTTGCAATTTGACTAATTAGAGACCCTCAAGTTTGTGAGCACAAGGATCACCAGCTTTTTCAAAGAGAAAAAAAAAAATCAGAGTTTATGCAATCTTTTCCACTTACTCACGAAACTTTTACTCTCTGGCAGAATATAAAACTATGAAGAAGTTTAGAAACATGCTGCTGTTGTTTTATACAGTTCTTAATTTAATAGACATGTAACATAGTTGCTTGTTTTTCTATCATCATGCAAAAAGGGCAGAGAAAGTTGTTTTATAGACTGATGTAGGAATTTGCTTAAATAAGTTAAGCTTTTTCAAGATTAGGTAGAACATGTGATTCATTCAGGCAACCTTATGTTCTTTATTAGAAAGGACAAACACATAAGCTTGCACATTTGCATTCTAAAAAAGTTTCCATTTGCTTTGGCAAAAATTACATGTGGCATTTTGAGGTTTTATGAATCTCAAAAAGGGAAGATTATGTTTGTAAACTAATCTTTTCCTCTGGGTGTGATACCCTTTGCATTAAATTCAGTGGAGGGGGCTTTGATTAGATTACTTGATAAGATTGCTTTAGGGCTTTTGACTTGGCTAAGTCAGAGAGGTGTGATTTGGGTTGAGTCCCCGCCCTCTTGCTGGGTCTGATATAAATGGACTCACCTGGACAAAAAGAGGAAAAAGGGAACTGCCATGTTTGGACTCACATGGACAGACAGAGGAAAAAGGGAATTGCCATTTTGATCCTGCCGTGTAAGAGAGACGATCACTTAAACATGAAGCCCCAAGAGTGTGGGCCCACGGAGAAGCTCAGGAGGAGACCAGCCCTGCTATATGCCTGATAGCTCACAGCTGAACTTGGGAGAGAGAGGAACAGCCGAGACTGATATAGGAATCCCTAAGAGAGAAGCCCTATGCCACCTTGCAGCTGAAATCGGGAGGAAACCCGAGCAGCTGAGCCTGAGAGGACGCCCAGAGGGTATGGCAGAGAATGCAGAGATCGCCTGCCATCTTGCCTCAACATGTGGCAGTTGACTTTGGTGGAAAAGCACCTGTTATGGTGCCTTGAGTTGGCCTTGGAACTGTAGCTTTTACCTCAAATAAATACCCTTTATAAAAGCCAGCATATGTCTGGTACTTTGCATTGGCAGCCTTTGGCAAACTAAAACACATGTTAATTAACTTTTTGTGTGCAGGGACTAATAGTTTTGTTTTTTATCCCTTTCTTTATCCCTTTCTGGCTCTATACCCCAGATATATTTTGATAAATTATAAATATGAAGACATGTTTCATAATTGCTTATTAAATGCCATCTTTTATTTCAACTTTTCTCTCACAAATACGTACTGTTTTTATTTCTAATCCTTTTACGGTGGCACTGAGATTAATCCCATGATCCTTCCTGCATTGTACATACTTAATGGTTGATAGTAAGACCAATTCAGTTTTCATTATCACTATAAACCACACGCAGTTTAATATTCCCAAATTTAACTTAAAAGAGGAAGAGGTATCATAGCAGAGAAACAAATCAGCTTACTTAATTTACTTGATATGAATAAATGAGTAAGGCACAACCAAGGTAGACTAGTCTACGAATGCAAGAACACTTTAAAGAATAACCTAAGGCAAACCTGCATTGCCTTTAATGGCTACAAAATAATTGCTTCACTAAGCTTATAGTAGGGTGGTGGTTCTCTAACCTGGCTGCATATTTCAATCACCTAGGGAGGGCTATTAAAAAGTGGATATTGATAGTCAAGCCCCTTACCAATTAAACCAACATATCTGCAAAGTAGAGTCAAGCATTGATAGTGCTAAAGAAGCTCCTCAGGTGAATCTAGGGTTACCACCAGGTCTGTCATGCCTGGCCTAGCTGAGTAGTTCTCAAAGTGTGTGGATCAGCAGAATCAGTATCACCTGAGAACTTGTTAGAAATGCAAATTCTCAGCCCCAACCTAGACCTTCTGAATGAGAAACTCTCCATGTGGGGCTCAGATATCTGTGTTTTAATAAGTTTTCTATGAGATTCTTCTGCAGGCTAAATATGAGAACCAGTGTTATAGTACAATCAAAGACTTATTAATTCCCCTGGTTTACTCATTAAAATATTTTCCTGGCTCTGCCAGCCCCCTCAAGAGTTGCTAAGGAAAGACCAAAAGCAACCTGAAACCTGAAAGCAACTTCTTGGACACCATCAAACATATGGGAACTCTTACTAGTTCTTTTATATTCTACAAAACATTAGTAGCCCAATAATAGTATCCCCTATTCCTCACGTGAGTTGAGAGCCAACTGAGAGCTATATCCAGGAAACAGAAAGAATCAAATTAAAATACCATCTTTATTACTAGTAACTTGGCTTTAGAGCTGAAGGACGTGGTTATTCCCTGTGAATTTTCAGATTCCACCCCTTATCCTCTTCACCTCCCACCCCTATCATTGGCAGAGCAGGTTTCTTCCCACAATGGAGTATATCATAACCAGATGCAACTTCTACAGCAGGGCTTCTTAACCAGGGATCCATGGACTGCAAGGGGTCTGTGGAAAGATTTCCGTGAGCTTGAACTGAAAAAAATCAACTCAATTAGGTGTCCAACATGATATGCGTGTCAAACACTACACCACAGTTTAATGTTCTTATAGGTGTCCAACATGATATGCTTGTTGCCTTGTCAAATACTACACCACAGTTTAATGTTCTTATTCAAGATAAATAACAACAGTCTGCACATTGACAAGTCTTTAATAAATAAAATTTAACTTTAACTTTCCTATATTTTTAATGTATTGGATTATTTAATATGTTAAGAAGCACATGTGTATAGAATATATGTTTTTTTTTTATTTTAGTAACTGTATTTCAATATATGTAACTGATTTTCTTTATAATTTTATTCTATGCATTTAAAAACATTATTCTTGTGGGGACGTGTTGGTATGGGTGTGATATATTTATTAAATAATATACAGTATAGTGTGGACTTAGTATGATTTTTATTTTGATGTAGCATGTTCTGAGTGAAGTGGATAACTGCCTGCAAAAAGTTGGTAAGGATGGCAAAGATGGTTTTATGATCCCATGGGAAAACTCGAATTTCTAAATGTTTGCCAAAAATGACCCTTTGAACAGATATTAAACAATGTTTGTTTATCAGGTATTGAAATGATGGGAAAGTTGTAAAACGTAATTTTAAATAATCCTAAAATTTAATTTAAAGACATGCTGATGTTGAGTGTCATGAAACTGTTGCTACATTCTGAGAATGGGTCCGTGGTTTTCACCTGACTGGCAAAGGGGTCCATGGAACAAAAAAGGTTAAGAACCCCTGGTCTACAGGGAGGTAAGTTTAAAGGTAGAGAAAGGAAGTAGCTGAAACTAACATGCCCACTTCCTTCTTCATAAGTATTAAACAGGTAAGATACTCTTTATCTTCCAGGGAAGATTAAGTAAAGCAGCAGAGAGCAAGAAAGGGATTATAATGGAAACATGAGGAATGAGGCACAAATGCCCTCCCCCCCCCCACACACACACACAATGAGTGATGATCAACTTGATATCACAAATCTTCAATGGCATATTTTCAGCTCAGAGTTATTGGGCACCCACTATCCCAAGAACTACATTAGGATGGTGCAGGGTAAAATAATGGGGATTTAAAAATGGTAGTGCTGTGGATAAATTTGGGGAACCATATTTTATCCATGGGTAAGATTTGCACTTTGAATACAGCTGAAGTTCATATTTTGAGCCATATTCAAAAGTTTATTATTTGAGAAGTTAATGTCATATAATTATATAAAGAATAGAGGACCTGAGCAGCGCAGTTGGGGAAACCGAGGTTCAAGGCAGGCGGTGGGAATGGGAGATGGCATAGCACATACTCGAATTTGTCCATTCAGTTATTCAATTCCTTCACCACTCTAAACTTTTTCAGGTCACCTAGTCTCTACCGTTCTGAGGTTGGTGCCGGCAGTTTGGGAGTGCAGAGGGATGAGGGGTGAAGGTTTTCAAAGATGGATTCCTGCCCTGCCTTAGAGGAACTTAAAATCTGAGGTGGGAGGTCAGGGCAGGGCAGACAGCTAAGTTATATTCCAACTGCATAAACATTTTCATGGAGGCTGCCCGCGGCGGTGGAAAGTAAACCCATCAGCTTTCAAATACTTGTTCTACTGCCAGATACTGTTTGAATGAAAATCCCTTCCCCTGTCTTTGTGTTTCCATTTTCTCACCTGTGAAATGGTGTGTTTATGAGGATAAAAGAAGATGCATGCAAAGTTCTTAACACAAGACCTGATGATAATAATCACTCATAATATCATCGGTTTTGTGTGTGTGAGGGGTGAGTCTGTATTTTCTGCATTTTAATATATATATTAAACATTTTGTGGAGTGAATCAAAAGATAACTAAGGGAACGGATGTATCTCAGAGGTTTATCGCCTGCTTCTCCTGTACGAGGTCCGGGGTTCAACCTCGGAACCTCCTAAAAATTAAAATAAATTTTTAAGAAAAGATTATATCTCATTGATGAAGAATTAATTCAAATAGTGACTGGGTAGTCTACCATTGATCCCGTTTCTACCTCATCTTTCAAGATCAAATATCTCCAACTAATACGCAATATGAAGTCCAAAGCAGGGTTTCCTTTGAAGGACAACATGTAATTAATGGGAATTATTGTTAGAAGTATGAGTGAGGTAAATAGAGCAAGACCACATGTGCAAATCAAAATCACTTCCCATTTCAGTATATTTCCAAACCTAAAAATACTCACACTGATGAAAATAAATGCTAATTCAAAAATAAACTTTGCAAGTTGACAATAAATCATTTGCTATTTATAGTAAAGGCAGAAGGTTTTTAAAACCTAAAGAGAAAATTGCTCTCCCAGCAGTAAAAGATGCTTATCAGAATGTGACAGGACAAGGGTTACACATTCAAATGTAACAAGATTAGGCTTTAGGTTCCCAAAGTAGAAAGAACTTGTTCAGCAGAAACGGTTTTCCCGTGCCTGTTGGGCTGCTTTAGAATCAATTCTATTTATCTTTGGCATCAGCTGTGGTTTTTAGACTGAAGAATTTTAGTAGAAAAAAATCAGAAATACTGGAGTCTAAAATTTTCTTGTTGGTGCAAAGTTAAATAACATGGCTTTTACATCACATGCAATTGAGCTAACTTTATGATTATTTAAACTTGATTTTCTTATGTTTGTGCTAAATGTTAAAATGACAAAAGGAATTCTTTATTTTATTCCCCAAGGAGGCTATTACAGATAAGACTTCTGTTTTATTCTCTATGGTATCTCAATACCTAAAAATTCCTAGTAAAAACTGAGAGCTCAATTAGTGTTTGTTTTAAGAAAAGAAAGCCAAGGAAGACTTTAAAACCTGAGCGACATTTTCCTTTTATTTTTTCTGGGCAAGATTTGATATATGAGAAAAATGAAATTCAAATTGCATTTTTAATACTATATTTTAACATCCAAACATATGAAAATATAAAGTGAATAACATTCATATCTCAGGTCATATTTTTCTTTCTTGGAAAATTTTGGTCCATTTTCCAAACTGTCTAGTTACAATAAAAGTGTTCTCTTTTATAAAATATTATCACCAAGAGTGGTTTCTACCTTTCTACCTTTTTCTTTTCCTTAAAATAAAAATATCATCTCTCCAGAAAGTCCATTTCTTTAAGGTTTGACTTATGGAGCACTTCAGTATATGCGTATGTTGTGTTTTTATTTTAACTGTTGCAGGTTTTACTATGCATTAACCAGCTACAGTCTAGTATTCTCTTTAAGGAAGCCTGTTTTCTATGATGTGGATACAATGGAAATAGTACAAAGGTGATCCTTACATAACCTTGACAGATTCAAAACATAGAAATCAACAATGCCAGAATCTCAAAGGCAACTGTGGCTGAAGACCAATCACTGAAACAATTTCAACAATGCAGAAAATGAAGTGAAAATGGTACAGGAGAAGATATAATCCTCAAAACAGTAGATGACCAGATAGCAGACATATTTTAAATTCCAAATAAAATTTAGAATAAAAATGTCAAAAATCTGTGAATCCTATGAAAGAAGGAATACAAATAATAAAGGAGGAATATTTGGGTGTTAACTAAATGTTTAGTGATTGCTAGGAAATTGAAATGCTCTGATCGCCTAAAGCTGCCTCTTAATCACCTTCTTGGGGTATTCAGTACAGTACCGAACTAAAATAAATATCTAACCTTCTTAATCCCACATAAATTATATAAATTTAAAAACTCAAAACATTCCCTCTAAAATACAAAAAACACGTTTGTTTGCTTTCCCCTGGGGCGGGGGTGGGGGGAGACAATACAGATTTAGCCTGGATATAACTTTGAACTGCTGCAATTAAGCAATAACTGGATCTCTTTCTCCAAGATCTTTCTGTAAGATCTGCTCTCTCTGTATTGGTCCTTTCAAAATTAAAAGTTTCAGGGTGGTGTGGAAACATCCTTGCTGGAATGACCATGAGGAGCACCCTTGCATTCTAAGCTCCCACTATACTGGGCTACTTTACAGCCAAATGTGCCATTTGCTCTATCCTTTCTGCACAGGGGCACCCCTGCTATCTCTGCGGGTCACACTTCCTCCTTCTAAAACCCAGCCCCTTCACCTACCTAATTCTTCTTTATCTTTAATGACTCAGGTTCAAATTTACAGCCTTTTTAAACTGGTTTGATTATGTGTCCCTTTTATATATTCGCATTACATTTAAACTACTTACCTTGTTCTATTACACTTTCACTTTTTAATTTATATGTCTTGCAATACATTAAATTTAGAAGAACTTGCAAGATAGACTACTGGTTATTTCTCAGGCATACGTCTTGTTGTCGCTGTGTTGATTAAAAGGTTATTTTTCCTGAATGGCAAAGCCATAATTTGGACATGGATCTAATTCAAAGCCCATATCTTTCCCTTTCTTTATGCTACCACATGAATGAATGGATGAACAAATGAAAAAATGAAAAAAGACTAAACTGGACCAAAAGCTGTAAGAAAGACAGACTTCTCATATCATAGAATATGATCCAAATAGCTTTAACTTATACTTATCAAAATAACCCCCCAAAATCTTTCAATGTATTCTAAATTGTTCTCCCACATGTAGAAGGCACGTTATGATTTCCAAACATATCATAGCAGCACCTCCCCTCCTTTGCCAGGTGATGATGAGGAGAGCTTTATCTACCAAGAAGAAAGGCAGAGTGGTTTTTAATTCTATCCAAGAGGAGCTTATATAGAAAAAAATAAAATAAAATAAAAAATAAACCAAAAACCTAATGCAGCTCCCTTTCTGCAATGGGGAAAAATTCTAAGAATGTTCTGGTTTCAACCTGCCTCCTTCACTGTTTTCCAGATGGAAAGTCTATAATTTATAGTTTTGAGCCTATAAATTAACTATAAAATCGAACAGATAGAAGTATATCAGTTCAAGGATGTCCTTGGAATGTGAAGGCATAGAGAAAGAATGTATTGGTAGAGTTTGATTTTTATTGTTAATTTTGGGGGGCACATCAGCTCTGCTAGGTATTTCTTGGTGTCCAGCATTCTTTGAAAATGCTGAACTCCCAAAACATCTTTGAATTCTGGACCAATATGAAGCTCACATCCCTTCATCTCCAATAAAAACTTTCTGTATGAATAATAGTGCCTGCTATCCCACGTTTCCAGTGTCATGATATAGATTCCCATAGAAAAGGGATCCTGTGGATATGACATCAGGAGGCTGGAGGAGTTGCAGAAGATCAGTAGGAGGCAATGACAGAGAAAATATTAGAATGCTGTTGACTTGTTTCCCAATCTATGCATTGGATCAAATTATCTCCCTAGGGTAAATCAACAGATTAACTGTCTATTCATGCTGAATATGTGACAAGAAAAGGATGGAAAATTCTATTTTTGAAAGTGAAAATTGACAAAGTAGAAAAATTATTATCTATCTTCTTTCAAAATAGCACTAAAGAATTGATGCTTGAGTATGCTAATCATCCCCTATTTTTCTTGTTTTGAATTGAATTTAGAACTAATATTAATGGTGATTTGCACATTTATCTTCTTGGGGATATTATCCAAACTCCTTAGGCTGGCATTCAAGGACTTTTATTATCTGGTAGAAATCAATGTTGGATTTCAAACTCTTATTAATCAATCATAAAGCTCTTTGTTGTCAATGATGGCTGACTTGCAGCTCCCTAACGCTGCCTTCGAATTATAGCACCACCTGAATTGCCCTCCCATTTCCAGTCCATACAAACCCTAACCAAATCTTTCCAGGAAAGGGTGTGGTTTTCTTGATCACTGTTGTATATACAGTGTCTGGTTCATGACAAGGGGCCACTAAATAAGTTTTGAATAAATGAATATTTGTTGGTTGGCCTTCTCTTGGAGTCCAGTTTTGTGAGAGATTCTCTATGTCTAGAATTTTATGGGGTACAATCACAATCCTAGGAGACCCCTTCACTTGAGGGAATTAAGACACAACAATGCATTAAAGCAATTTCACTGAGTCTACTTATATACTAATGTTCTACTTAAGTATCAATATGCTCTTCTCAGATAGGGCTTCAGAAAGATATCCTGACCTAATCCAAAATGGATAAGAAAAATTGTACTGAGATGGGAAATTGTCTAATTGGTAAGAAGCCAGTTTATCCTGAGATACTTGATTTAGACTCTATGTATCAGGAGACTGAATGCTACTCCATTAGCTTTGGAGTCAGACAAACCTGATGTGTGTCATCTCCCAGTTGTATGACCTGGGCAAGTGATTCAATGTCTCTGAGCCTCAGTTTTCTGCCTGTGAGATATAGATGATAACACTTACCTTACTGAGTTGTTTTGAGGATTCAGTAAATAATGTTAGTTAAATTGCTTAGCACACTGTCCAGCACATAGGAGGAATTCAATAAATGTCTGGGCCTCCTACTTTCTAGGAATATAGAGAAAAATACTTGGTTTAAACATTGTTGTATGGCATTATATAACATGTTTAATGTTTAACATGTAAACTTTTAAATAACACAGGAATTATATATTCCCATAATTTCATTTTACATGTAAGAAAACTGAGTCTCAGAGAGTTGAAGTAACAGGTTAACCAACAGCAGTTTATTGTGATATGCCATATTTCTTTTGTTTTTCTTTATTAGAAAAGTTGTGAGATAGCAAAACAATACACAGTAAAACACAGTATTCCCACATACCACCCTGTTATAAGCACCTTGCATTGGTGTGGAACATTTGTTACAATTTATGATAGCACATTTTTATAATTGTACAATTAACTATAGTCCATAGTTTAACTTAGGGTTCACTGTGTAGTATAGTTCCATGGACTGTTTTTTCATTTTTATTCTGTTCCCATATATGCAATCTAATATTTCTCCATTTTAACCACATTCAGATTTATATTTCATTGCTGTTAATTACATTCACAATGTCATGCTATCATATTTCATTTTTTTCTCTTTTATTAATTTTATTATTACTTGAAATGAACACATACATACATACTGACACACACACATACACAAACAGCTTTTCACTATGGGTAACCCTCACTAAAATTTTGCAAAGAAAATTATGTAAGAATTATGTAAGGGCATCTATGGTATTTGACTTAAGGCTTAGCAGGTTATTTTTAAACCTTGCAGTAACAAACATGGAATTTAGATAAAACTTTAAAAAGGAACAGCCCAGAAAAGAATGCCTAACTGTCAAATGTTGGAGAGTTCACAGGAAATAAAATAAATAGAACTACAGTGGAAATTGGCCAATTTTGATTGATTCTGTCAGCTAGGGTTTTAAAATTTGGCAGAACAACCAAAGTACAAGTGGAATGGAATTTAAAGGTAGGTCTAGATAATACCTCTGATACCAGAATTATTCCATTACCTTTTAGAGGCTGTAGCCTTTGGGATTATGTCTAGCACAAAGTAGATAGATCAATATGATTTTCAGAATCTTTAGATAGTTTATTGACCTCATGTGACCCTCAGTCTCATTAAAACAGGTCATAGAAATCTCTAACCTAACTCACATGGGTAAATTTAGAGAAAAATTATAGAAGTTAAAGAGTATTTCTCCATTGCAATAACTATACTAAGAAATGCTTATTGAATGTTTTTTATCTTAAATAAATTACTTTATTTAAGTCTCACAACAAATCCCTGTGATGTAGCCATTATTGCTTCCATCTTATAAGTGAGGAAACTTAAGCTTGGCATTATAAGTAATTTGCCCAAGGTCAGATAACTAATGAGGGGCAGGACCTAGGCTTGAACCCAGGTACTTTATTCCAGAGCTGCACTGTATTTTACAAAATGGAATCAACCAGTCATTGCACCTTTATAATTCACATCTCTTTTCCAAGAATCATAACAATCTGCATCCCAGGAGAAACACCTGGGGGCATGAGCAAGGGAGGCAGGAGATGTGATCTGCCAATGTGGTATTGGTTCCCTCAGATTTGGAGATTTGTCCTGAGTGATATTATTTAATCTTCTTATATCAGCAACATCTACCGACTGGCACCAGTTAGATGTTTAGATGCAGGTACCAAGAGTATAATTTGGCTATTTCCCTCATGACCACAGCAATAGAACAGATAAACACAAAAGTCACATAACTCCACATTTTATTTGAGGGATTGGGTGGGGGTTAAGGCTGTTGGAAAGAGAAGGCAGCACATAATTAAGACAAAGGGAGGTATAGATAATCAAAAAGTGCCCCTATTTAGCTGTTAGGCAAATGCAGAACAAGAAGTATCTAAACCTGAATAGCAACTAAGTAGGCCCTCCTCTCTGTAACCTGGAGCCCCAGAGAGCAGCCCTAATCCCAGCTGAAACCTCGCTTAATGTGAGAAGGTAAAAAATGTTTATTCATATTTGGAGAAAAGAGGTAGGACAAGCTGTGTTAGTTTGCTAAAACCTGCTGGGAGCAATATACTGGAAATAGATTCACTTTTATAATGGGGATTTTTTTAGATTTAAAAACTTACAGTTCTGAGGCCTTGGAAGTGTCCAAATCAAGGTATCATCAAGAGATACCATCTCACCAAGTTGCAGCTCTGGGTGATCAGGCACATAGCGGCATCATCTTAAGATGCTTTCACTCTGAGCTCAGCTGTGGGTGATCAGGCACATGGCAGGGCATAATGGCAGCTCTGCCAGTCTCTACCTACTCGTCCAGCCTTAGTTTATCCCCAAGCTCAGCTGTGGGTGATCAGGAGAGGCTTGTTTCTCCCCTATCTTCTGGGCCAAATCTCTTTTAGCCTCTCAGCCAAGAGCTGATTCCAGGCTCCTGCCTCCGGTCCTCTTTCCAGGACCTCTCTCTCAGCTTCTCAGTGTATCTTTGATTCTGCTACTTTTTTCTGTATCTGAGGCTTTTTAGTCCTCCATTTATAAAGAACTGCAGTCAAAGGATAAAGATACATCCTGGGTACTGCAATCTAATCAAAGGCCCTTAACTGAAGAAATCTAATCCAATGTGATTTAATCAAGAGGTCCCTTAACTGAATGTAATAAAAAACAGTCCCATCTACAATGGGTTTATAGGCACAGGAATGGGTTCATTTTAAGAACAGGATTTTCTGGGGTCCGCAAAAGACTCAAACCAGCACACTAGCCAATCTAGAAGGATGCACTCCTGGGGATGATCAGGAAGATCCCTCCCAAACAGTCAGAGGGACTTAAGGGATTGTCAAATATAGGAGGAAAACTGGGGATCTTGAAGACACCAAAATAATGTTCTGTTAGGGTTCCTGGAGTGGGGTTCTCAATATTTTTCAGAAGAAGAACTCTATATTCAATTTCCTTAGGAATAACTCAGGCCCAGGTTTGTTGGGGTCACAAAGGAGTATGAGTTTGTGAATAGTGGACCTAGGGGGAAAAAGGAATGCTCACATGCAGAGAGTTAGTGAATTAAACTGATTCCTGATGAGTGGTAAGTGGTAATGGTAGCATAGCTGGATGGTTCACAGTTGGGTATCCCAAAGGTAAATAATGTTTTGCTGCAATTTTGGAAGTAATCATCACAGACAGAGAAATCCCAGACCACTGGAATATCCTTGTTTCACTTGGCTATTTTCCTGTGTTCTAAAAGACAGGTTGTGAGTTAGACAGACTATGGTTATAGGAGATTTTTCATTTGTAATAAGCTTCTGTCAATAGTTTGGAAATATGGAGACCAGAAGTCAAAAGCAAGGCAATGTAATTAGTCACACATAAGATGGCTGGAGTTTAGGGCATGATAGCAGACATAGTGGTTAAAAGTAGGCACCACCTGTGGTATAGGATAGTGGTCAAATGCTCCATCTTTGTAGTCAGATTTCATAGGTTCAAGTTTTCATTGGGTCACCTACTCACTGATTAACTTTAGCCAAGTGAATTTCCTCATCTGTAAAACTTGGATAATAATAGCACTTATCTCACAGGAATATTGAAAAGATAAAGTAATTACATGTAATGTTCTCAGAATTATTCTATGTGCATCAAATAGCAGCTATTGTTATATAGACTAACCAAGTTAGCCATGTGTCTTAGTTTGCCAGGATTACTATAGCAAAGTGCCACAGGCTATTAATCAATAGGAATTTATTTTCTCACAGTTTTTGGAGGTTAGAAGTCCAAAAGCAAGATCTTGGCAGGATAATGCTTTCTCTGAATCCTGTAGCTTCCTGGTGGTAGCTTGCTGGCAATCCATAACTCCATCTCTGCCTCTGGCACATGACTATCTGTCTCCTGTTTACTTCTGTCTCCTACTGTGTCCACATTTCCTCTGCCTTTAAGGACTTCAGTCATATTGGATTAAGGCCCTCTTGGTTCAGTTTGGCCTCATGTTAACTAATAAGGTCTTTGAAGATCCTGTTTACAAATGAATTCACATCCACAGGACCAGTATTAGGACTTGAATAGGTGTTTGTGGAGGACGTGTGTTAATACATGACACCATGGATGGAGAATGGCTGCAACCCTCTGAGAAACACTAAAGTGGAGTGGAATTCTTCACCGAGAAATAACATGAGCCCAGGTCCCCTTGCTATAAGAGAGAGAGAGATGAGCAGTCCCATTCTGTTCCAAGCTACTCCACAGATGGGCTAAGTCTTCTGCTTTAATTTTTATTTTCCAAGCTGTTCTCCCCATTGCAGTTAAAGAAATCCCTTACAAAACACAAATCTGATCATGTTACTCCTGTGGTTAAATCCTTTATGGGTTCATGATTTTATTCTCATAATAATGACCAAAATCATAAATTGGTCTATAAGTAAGTAGGTAATCATATAATTTATCATTCAAATCTTGACACTTTAGGAGTAAAAGGGGGCACTATTACCTATATCAGCACAACAATTATATAACACAGGCCATTCCCAGGCAAACTAGGTCATCTCTTCACCCTATATACAAGATCCTGTGAGAGGGTGTGATATGGTCCCTGCCTTTTCCATGCCTCCCTCATTTCATGTCACTTTCCTTCCTGAGCCTTGAGCTCCAGTCACACTCTTCTTCTTTCAATTTTTTAACCATTTTCTTCCTGCCTTAGGATTTACACATGCTGTTCCATCCAACCCAACCCTCTTCATTTTGTTAACTCCTTCTCTTCTTTCATTTTTGCTCAAGTTTTCCTATGCTAGACAAGCTTTCTCTGACCTTGCAGATTAGATCAGGTCTCAAGGAACCCTTTCATTATCCCTTTTAGTTTTCCTTTGTAGTATGTTGCTTTAGTTTTTCACACTGCTAAGAAAAATACCAAACAAAGAGTTGGTTTAAATAATGGGAATTTATTGACTCATGGTTTTGGAAGCTAGAAAGTTTGCTTTCTCCCCAACTGCATAGAACCAGAAGAAACATAGACAAGGGGAATGTGCCAAGAGCTAACCAGAACCAAAATTAATGACCTAGTATCTGCTGCTAAGTATGGAGTGTGGGTAGCAGCAGCCACTTCTCTCTCATTAAAACCTGTTGGCAGCAGATGGCCACGTGTCAGTGGAAGGCTATGTGACAGACCATGATGGGCTTAAGTAGAGTCTATCCATAGGAGTTTGGAGCCTTGTCATTGAGTGGTATAAGGTTTAGGCAAGTTATTTAGCTGTCATTAGTCTCAGTTTTCTCAACTGTAGGGTATAGTTGATGATCATACTTTATAAGACTTTTTTGAAGATTACATGAGATAATCTATGTAATGAGTTGAGCATAATGATTGACATATAACAAGCTCACAATAACTCAGCATTGTTTTTTTCTATCAATAGCAGTAGTGGTATTTACCTGAATTGGCTTTTATGAATGATACTTTTCTCTTGTTCCATCTAGGCTAAAAATAATATATTCATTCATTCCTTCATCTAGCATTCATTCAACAAATAGATCAAGGAGTAAACCCTCATTCCTGCCCTCCAGCTTCTCACTGGATAAACAGGCTTATTGAGTTCACTACAAACATTCTTCCCATAGTTTCAAGTTTATATTACTCAGATATACTGGGCTTTCTATTTTCCATAAAGCCCCTATATTATGTTTATTTAACCTTTCGTCTTAGCTTCCTAGAGCTGCCATTAAAAAGTACCACAATCTAGATGGCTTAAAAACAACAAAAATGTATTGTCTCACAGACTTTTGAAGGTCAGAAGTATGAAATTAATGTGTCAGCAGAGAATGCTTCCTTCCCTTTTCTTGTTTCTGGTATATGTTGGCCATCCTTGGTGTTCCTTGGATTGTAGGTGGATCTGCCTCCATCTTCTCATGTCCTTCTCCCCTGTGCCTGTCTAGCTGTATAGGATTCTCCTCTTCTTATGAAGATACTTGTTGTATTGGACTTGGAATATCCTAAACAATTTGGCTTCATTTTAATTGATCCCATTTTCAAAGACCCTATTTCCAAGTAGAATCATATTCATGAGACCATGGTTTAGAACATACTTTTCTGGGGAATACAAACCCATCATACTGCCTATCCCCTCTTTATTTTTAAAAGCTTTGAATGCCCTTCTTCAACCCTGAATGTCTGCTTTCTCTCCCAAAAGGATCATTGTCCTCATATTCTCTTGGTCTTTCTTCTTAGGAATATAATGACTAAGCTAAAAGTTTTCTCCACTACTCATAGGTAGGGAGCATGAACCAGGGAAATGGGATATGTCGTCTGAGCAGATACAGGCACATTTCCAAGAAAGGTGTAAGACAAAGATAAAATTCAAACTTTCATTAGGACAGCCTAGGATGTCTTTTAGTCTGTAATTTTAAGACAGTTTGCTTAGAACAGAATAGGGGAAGAAGAGAAGAGAAAAAGCAAAGGAGGAAAAAGATGTTATATTTAAAGCATTCTTCTCACTTTCAAACACACAGAGAGCAAGCCACCAAAAGCCATATATATATCTGCAGGTGTGTGCTACTGGTATACATCCATACAGGTAAAGGGACAGCATTTCATTTGATGCCAATAAAAGGTTTTTCCATATTGCAGAGTCAAAAGCTAAAGAGACATTTTCTATATCCTGACTTCTTTGGTATTATTCTTTAGTTGCCATCCTTAAGACAATCCTGTTATAAAAAACCATTGTAAATATTTTAAATAATATTGGTTATTATCATTTGAACAAGAGAAGTATAAAGTTATTTATCAAGATGAGTTTTAGGTGCTAAGGAGGTAGGGACAATTTTTAAATATACATATTTCATTTTATATTAAGGGTTAAAATTAAAATACTCAAATTTATATGACATATTAACATGATATCTGCCATTGCATTGTATATGCCAATACTCGTCCTGTCTTCTGAGAAACTCAAATTTAAAAAATTATTAGAAATTATACCACACTAATGTAAGATGTTATTAATAAGGGAAAATGTGAGGGGGTGGGGTATATGGGAATCCCCTATATTTTCAATGTAACTTTACTGTAATTTAAAACTTCTTTTAAAATAGAATTAAAAAGGTGGGACAGAGCAGGAGAGCTGAGAGAGAGCTCTTCCTTGGGTGCATAAGGCTTCCCCCCAAGGATAAGGCAGTCTCCCCCAAAATGGAGAGATGTCAGGGCAGGAGAGTTGAGCCATCCAGACAAAGCATACAGGGATTTTGAATGCTCAACCAGCCTTGCCTTCCTGGAATAAATTCAGCTGATCTTAATATGTTAATCAATTTTATATATTGCTGGATTTGAGTTGTTAATTTTTTAAAGGATCGTTCCATCTATGCTCATGAAGATTATCTATCTGTAATCCACTCATCTTGTAATGCCTTTCTCAGATTTGGTATTAGGATTATGCTTGCCCCATAAAATGTGTAAGGAAATTTTAACAAAAATGATTATAACAGAAAAAAGGTTCAGTCTAATATGCATTATAACTTTTTACAAATATTAAAATATGGTCCATCCTGCTTTGCTATAGTATGCCCCTTGTCTAATTTTCTAGTGCATTTCTCTGTTTAAAAACCAGTTGGAGCTAATGAATACTTCCCCATAGAGAAATTGCAAGTAAAATCCTTATAGAGAAATGTTGTACATTAACCTAAAATTATTTCATCTTTTTAGGAAATTGAGCCCTAAAATTATTAGTGTTTTCTTTGTGTTGACTACAGCAAATGCCTTTTATTCAGTGCTGTCTTACGTGGAAGTTTGTTCCTTGATCTCTAATATCATTCTTTAGGTGAAAAAAAAGAATCAGTTCCAGCACTCTCACTTCACAAAAGGGCTCTATATTTTACTAAGAAATCAAGCCAAGATAATTGCTTCAAATTTTTGCCACTAAAAAGTGAAAGTTGAATGCTAACACACAATGCTGCAAATGTAATATTTCTAGTAAGTCTGGAGGGAGTTATTCACAAAAAGAGTTATCTTGACTTCTGAGAGACCTTCAAAACTATTTCTTCTCTTAATTATTCTTGACTTCTCACCTATTATACCATGAGCTTCCTCAGAGGGTAGCAGTTGAATGACAAGCTCCCTTTCAACAGGACCACGTGAGTAGAATATGTGGAGGGGGGGAAAAAGAAAACGCCACGATTTCACTATGGCAGCAAAGTTTTCAAATCCTGGAGAAACATGTGAAAGTACTGTAACTGCATTCACTCTAGCCATCCCTGAACAGAGGGAAGTGATCCGTTATGCTTGGGGACTGCTCACTTACTCCAAATTCTTTTCTTACAGATTTCATCTTGTCTCCAAACAGCCACACCGTTCTCAAGAGTCAGCTTCCACAATCCACAAATCTTATTTCAAGCAGTAGCTGCTTTTATTCTGTCAGGTTGTTATTTAAATATACAGTTGAAAACAATCTGATAAAAAACTTCATTTCTTAAAATATACCTGGATCTGCCTGAATCTTCGAAATCATATCTCTGACTTACAGTATTTTTTTCTTTTCATTCCAAACTCTTTCTAATAATAGTTTAAGTTGGGAGAATGATAGTATCTACATATATAAAAAATATAGTGCTATGTGTAACACGTTTCACTTATGAAATAAATTTCAGACACTCGATAAATCAAACTAAGTCTAATGTTTGCATACCAACTTATTATAAGGACAAAATACAATCTTCTATTAATAAACACACTTAGTTGGTAACATTGATGTAAATTGGACAGGAAAATGAACTATCATATATTTTCTCCAAACTCTACCAGAATCAAGATCAGTTTTCTATTTTTATCAATAGATGCCACCAGCAGTCTCTACATTGACAGCAGCAGCATCCAACTGATAACTGAATGATAAATTGACTTACAGTGCTCATGAGAATCCCTTGTGCATTTTCTCTTTTCTGAAATATTTTAATTCCAATCTATTTGTTGATATCGTGTAAAATGCATAAATTCTACGTACTTGTTAATTAAAAGGCATTTTAGATTTCTTTAAAGTTCACATCATAAATAAATCAAGAAGAATCTCTTCATTTACCTCTAAAAGAGATCTATTCTGAATTGAATGATAATAAAAATTCCCTAGATTACAAAGATCATTCCAGACAATTGCTTATCATTTTAGTCATAGCTATTAATTGAGAGTTTATGAGACCAGCATTGATTTAAGCAGTTTACATTAATTAACATGCTTAATTTCTCAACAATCCCATAAATTAAATTCTATTACTACCCTTCTTTTACCAAGAATGTCAGTAATTCCCTAAGATGGCACAGCTACTAAGTAGAAGAGCTGAAATTCCAGACTATGTATCATGATTCCAGAGATTGTAGCTTTAACCATAATATCTGGTTGAGAAGCAAGGAAGAGTGGAGCCAAACAAACTTTCTAACTCTGAGTAAATCCTAGTAAAAACTGGAAAAGGTAATATAACCATAACCATTGAAGCTAACCAAGTAGTTGGGACTTGAATTTTGTAGTTGCATTTCCAAGGATAATGCTTAAAGAAGAGAAGCAAACCCAGATATAAAATCAGAAGCTCTTGAGAAGATACATAAACACATGAGTCCTTGGAAAGAAAGTAAAGTGATATAAATATATTTTGTATAATAGTTTGCATATATAAAACTTGGAAAAATATAACTATAATTAATGTACATTTCTTTGTTTGAAATTTATTGTGGAGAGTAGAGAAATGCACAAATATGATACCTACATTAAACATTAAAGGTATTATGTTACAGGGAAGAAATTAAAAACCATGAGCACCAGATCTTTCTCCAGGATAGACCCCATGTTAGGGCACAATGCAGGTCTCAATAAATATAAAAAGATTGAACTTATACAAAGCACCTTCTCAGATCATAATGGAATGAAACTGGAAATCAATAATAGAGGCGAAAGAAGTAAATTCACAAATGTGTGGAGGCTGAACAACACACTCCTAAATAATTAGTGGATCAAAGAAGAAATTATCAGTGAAGTTAGTAAATATGAAATGAAAACAAGAACACAACTTATCAAAATTTGTGGGATACAGGGAAGGCAATCCTGAGAGGGAAATTTATAGCCCTAAATGCCTATATTAAAAAAAGAAGAAAGAGCTAAAATCAAAGATCTAGCTAAACAACTGGAGAAACTAGAAAAAGAACAGCAAACCATTCCTAAAGCAAGCAGAAGGAAAGAAATAATAAAGATTAGAGCAGAAACAACAACAACAAAAAAAAAAACAATAGAGAAAATCAACAAAACCAAAAGCTGGTTCTTTGAGATCAATTAAATTGACAAACCCCTAACTAGACTGCAAAAAAAAAAAAAAAAGAAGATGCAAATAAATAAAATCAGAAATGAAAAGGGGGAAGTTACAACTGACCCCATAGAAAAACCATGAGCACCTTACACTTCTATTTTTCAGAGATTTTTCATTTATTGTTTCACATAGAGACTGTTAAAGAACAATGTCAAGATCCCTATTTTATATATGAGTAAACTGTGGCTAGGAGAGATGGCCTGACTCACCTAACTTTACAGTTATCAATGAATGTATTAAGGAGCATACAATAAAGACCATGAGAGATGTAGGAACAAGATGCTGTGGGACTATCAAAAGATGAAGATGGAGTTACTAGAGAAGACATCATGGAAGAAGGGATAATTAAATTGGGTGTAGAATGTTACCTATCTATAGGCAAAGGTTGAAGATGAACAATTAAGACTTAAAGAATAAAAGGGGTAGGACAACGGAGGTCAGAAAGTGCCAAATATATTTGCATGACAGCAACCAGCATAATTTCACTGAAGCTTTAGTAAAGAAACAAGAGTGTGAGAAGACATAAGCAGTAGAATGAAACCAGATCATGGAGGACATAGAATGCCTTAGAACTTAAGCCCTAACTTGGTAAAAGATTTTTGAATTTTTTTAAAATCATAAAACAAACATGAAAAAGATTTTAAATTCAGATTAATTTGGAGCTCTTGAGGAGTATTAACTGAAAACTGATAACTATTCTTCATCATCCCCAGACAAGTCACTTCTCAAATTTAATGTACCTTTGAAAAACCTGAGGATCTTGTCAAAAATACAGATCTGAAATCAATAGGTCTGAGGTTAGGGCATAAATTCTGCATCTCTAACATGCTCCCAGCTGATATTGATACTCTTGCTGTTGTTCTGCAGATGTTTGGATTTAAAGGAACTTGATCATCTCCTGTCCATTCTTCAAGGAAAAAGAGGTTATAGAGATTATCTTCCTCTGGAAGATGACTAGAGCCTCATGCCATCAATTCCCAAGGATCTTAGTTTAAACTTAATTCCTGAGGGCTAAGTTTTTATTAGAACTTGACAGAAAGGGATAAAGATAATAGGAGATATAGTGACAAATCTAAGCTCAGAAGGCAAGAGACTCCCAAGGGCTCAACAAATTGTGGTTACCCATGGGTGCTTCATGATGACAATATACTTTGATGAACCATGACAGACAGAGGCCCAACACTGCTTCACCTGACTCCTTCTCCTCCCCACTAGACTAACCATGTCTCAAAGTCAAATTAAAACCTATTCCTTAGATCTTGACCCAATTCTTACTTCCTGATTCCATGATTTCATCAGTCCATGTCCATGATAAATAACAGCCTCAAAATTGTAATCCTTATCATCAAACCAACTCTTCCAACATGTGACATCCTCCATCCTATTTACTGATGTCCATAACTCTGATAAAAGAAGACAATTCATTTCTCTTCTAAAATGTGTGTCTCTGTTCCTTGAATTTTGTCTCATTGTTAATAACTTAAAATCTGTCCCTACCAATTGGACGAAGGACAGAAACAAGAAATAGGGCATTCTACAACCAAAAATGAAAATTCAATAATATCTCATAGAATCTGAGAAGGTCACTATGGTATACAACAGTTCTAAACTTCTAACATTCAGAAGAATCACCTGTGATCTTGTTAATAATACAAATTGCTAGACTGCACTCCAGAGATTCTGATTTATAAGAAATTGGAAGGGACCTAGGAATTCATATTTTAAGTATCACCCAACTTACTCTAATACAGGTTCTTTTGGATCTCCCTCTCAGAAGCAGAGATGCAATCTAAAGAATCAAGAGATGTGTGCCTTTATCTGGGCTCTGTCACAATTTGGCCATGTGACACTGGGTAAGTCATCTGGCCTATTTGGGTCTCCATTTCATATCTGATTGGTTTTCAAATATCCATTCCAGTTCCGTTATTCTATGTGGTGTAAAATACATGCTGAATGCAAAAAGAAAGGGTTCCAGATATAGTAAAATGGAAATAACGAAGGACCAGGGGAACTATTAGGGAGTAAATAGGAGAAAGGGAAAGAAAGAGGGATGTAGAATCTTTCTTATTCATCAGCTAGGACTAAATGCAGCATCGTGAACAATTAACACAACTGCATTTTTGTTGATTCATCTGAGAAACCTGAGCTATCATGTGCTTTTGATATGCTTTGATACTCTTTTTCCAAAGTTACTCCTAGATGTAAGAGCCAGCATGCCATATGGAAAGAAAATCCTGACTCAGGGCCATACAATCCAAAATCAGATAACATGAATTTCCAGGATGGGGAAAGTCAAGGTTGTTACCTGAAGAAACAGATTCCACTGACAGAATAGACCAAGTTTCCTTGGGATAAATTCATCTTGTTCAGTGTCCCTAGACATGGATTTAAGAACACTCTAGCCATGAAGACTTCTCTTCTGGCAACTTTTGATGGTATGTGGTAATGACCTTCTGACTTATGAAAATGAGTTATTACCTCTTGCCCTGAATTGCATGCACAAGTCTCCTGTTGTCTTCAGAGACAGCTGCTTGCATACAGTGGAAATGAGACATTTTTATGAAATAATTATCTTCAGCATAACTTTGAAAATTTATGAAATTAAATGCTATTTATTCATTAACATTTGAAAAACCAGAAATATCTTTCCATCTGCCTTTGATGAAATCAGCCCTTTATTCAGTTTAATATTACCACAAATTAGTCTGCTTGCTTCCATAGCTTTTTCATGCTCTCCATTTCCTTTAACTCTTAAAAGCAATGTGCGCTCTAGCTTAAAGACAATGCTCTCTGCTGATGAAACAACCACAAATTATGGAAAGATAATATGGGAAACCTTAATTAGCTGAATAGAAGTATTTACAATATACATATATGCATGATTGTCTGAACACTTCTGCTTAGATTTCATTTTCTATGGCTGGTTTGTTGAAATCCTAAGAGAATAATACCATTTGTAGCTTTTTTGACGATTGCTATTATACTCTGGTATAAACCGTATATTCTTCATTTAGATATGCAAATCAGTTTTTTCTTTTTTAATAATGGGAAAATCTTTTTTGTACAGTGTTCAGAATGAAAATTAATATTAATATTATTCTCCTCTGGGGTAGTAAAATGAACTTCAATACCTTAAACCAACTGTGAGAAAAAAGATGTTGAAATAAACGGACAAGAGTTGGGTATAAGCTCTAAATGTGTTTAGCTGATAATGATCTACAATGAAAGGTTTTTAAAATTAATTTGCAAATATAAAATATTTTCTTAATAAGAAAACCAATCTTCTAAAATCAAGTAAGTTGTGTTTCTTTTACTAACTTCTGAAAGATTTAAATGGGCATTGTTAACATGGTACTGTAGTTTATTCTTACATGTTGAAACCATCTGGATCAAAATGAACCGCTAAGCAGGGTCCTTCTTTTCTTTTATGGAACTGGGTTGATTTCATTTCCCATGTTTTTTTTTCTTTTGTTTTCCAACAGATGAATGTCAAAGCAACTATAGTTAGTGAAACATCTTCATTGTTTGCGTTGCTTCCTTCCTCTATGCCAGTTGTAAGGTTTTAATATTTTAGTAATATTTTCCCAGATAAATTTGAACCCCTTAAGCAATCATAATCATTGGTAGCTCTCAATCTTAACAAAAGGTCAGATCTAAGAAAGACATCGAATAGTCTGGAATTATGCATTTATCCTGACCAAGAATTTGAACTTATGTTATTATAAATGTCATTCTCATTCTACTAGGCATGTCTACCAAATTCATTTATTTTCACCTATTTTCATGAGCTTTGTCCTATATAATACTGTGAAATATACATGCATATGTATATGTTCTCATACACATGCTTTCATACATGAGTTTATGTGGTAACTAATAAAAAAAAAATGAATGCCTTATAATTTCTAAGGATGTGAACCAGCAATGATGTCCGTAGTTGCTGAAGAGATTATAAGTAACAAGCAAAGTTTAATGAAAAAACCATATACTCATATTCAAAATAACTTGGTGTCTTTATTTCCCAACCTTATAGATGGGGATGATTATTGTTACGCATTTACTGCTTTGTGTTTAAATAAATATAGCATAAATGTTTTGATATTCTCAATATAATATTAGTAGAACCTTAATCATTTTTCTATTTATTGATATAGTTTTAAATTTGGATTGAGTTTGAAATCAAGTGTATAATATGCACTTTTGTTCATTGGAATATTTTGAATGGAAGTTACAGAAACCAACACATGACATGTTAAGCAGAAACAAGGAATTTATGATAAGAATGTGGGTGGCTTATGAGACCAAAGAGAAAGAAACAACGTACTTATTTTCATTCTAAATTCTGAAAAAGAGAATTTCATGGTCCCAGAATGGACCAGATGGCCACCACCCAATCATATGTGGCTAAGGGTGATGATCACAGTGTAAAATGTTGCTGCAAGAGGCCCACTTCTGTGAATGAGGGGCAGATAAGGTGGTCATTTCAGTTGAACAGATAGCCTAAGGGCTACCTATTATGGTGCACTTGGCAGTATGCTAGAGCAGTGCCTCCTGTGGTGTTCCCGGCCAATTATATTTCCAATCACCCACTTAAACTATTTGAAATTCTACCATTCATTCTTTTCTGTCAAACAAGTAAGATTTTCCTGCCATTCCTTTTTTTAATTTTAAGATACTTAAATTACATAAATGTTACATTAAAAATGTAGGGGATTCCCATATGCCCCACCCCCTACCCCTCCCACACTTTCCCACATTAACAACATCCTTCATTAGTGTGGCACATTTGTTAAAATTGATGAGCACATATTGGAGCATTGCCTCTAAGTGTGGATTATAGTTTACATTATAGTTTAAAGTCTCTCTTGCACAATTTTGTAAGTTATGACAAGATATATAATGGCCTGTATCTGTCATTGCAATGTCATTCAGAATGAATCCAGTGTTAATTCCAGATCAACTTGGAAATCTCTGCCTTAACTGGGAACTAAAGAGAAGATCCCAGGAAGTGTAAATGGAAAGATTTAATGGATTGAAATTTGTCTTTGCATTGACAAGATAGGAAGGTAGTTTTATTGATAAAATTTTCTTAGCATTTACTGGCAGGAACCATGCAAAGAAACTTCCATTAATTATCTCGTTTAACCCTCATGCCATGCTATGCAATGTTTTTACATAAATTAGCCCATTTCTTATAGGCTGGAGATGTTTCAAATTGTGGAGCTTCTGCTAGTCTTTCAATTCCTTCAAACTCTTCTGTGACTACAGAGATTGTAGTGTGGGTCCAGGTACCACCAGCTATTGTTTTCTTGCAGAAAACACAGGGCCAGCCCCTCACAGCTCGTCTCTTCATTTTGGTTTTACTACGGAAGGTGCAAGTATACTTGGTGCTGGCCAATTTCAATTTTCTTCACCATTTTTCCTGAGGGTAGTATCATAAAGGGTCTAGTTTAATGACAATTCCAACCTTCTTGACGCATTTAGCCATGTTGCCGCAAACTAGCTCCAAGTCCAAAGAGTGCTATAGGTTTTTGTTATTACCTTTATCTTTCAGTGCAGGAAACAGAAGCACAGAAAGTTTAAGTAAATTCTCCACGTTCATATAGCTAGTAAGTAGTAAAGCAGGAAAAAACATAGCTCGGTAATCTATAACTAGATGATACCTGGAGGCTAAATGTAATCTCACGAGAGGCAATTATATATTTATAGTAGAACAAAGAAAGATAAAGAGGAGTAAAATTCTTTTTTTTGTTTTCACCCTGGGATTCTGAGGGCCAGACTCCACTATTTTGGAAATTGTTTGTTGTTAGGGAAGTCATAGACACCTGTTAAGCAACCATTGTCCAGACCTTACCTACCCCCACCTCCCCACAATTAAAGCCAAGCGACCATCCTCTGGCCTTCAGGCCTTCCTTCAGTTACCCCCACTCCTTTTCTACTTGTGTGCCATTCCACAACCTGGGGAAGATGTTAAGCCTGATGAAATGGTCAAGCCAGACCTTAAACCTGGGAATAAGCAGCCCCAGATGCTTATCAGAACAGGAATCCTCAGTGGCAGGGAGCCTCACCCCACCCCACCCCCAAGGAGGATAAAAACTACACTCAAACAGCATAGATTTGTCTCTCTTCTCTGGTATGAAGTGGGGCATACTGATTTGCCATCTATCCACCCAACCTGGCACAGTTTTCAGCCAGCCTGGGAGATCAGCCATGATGAGACTTCTTTGATATTGCTCTTTTGGACTCTTTGTGCTGAGTGACAAAGAGATTATTTGCCCATTCTGGACTCTTTATTCTGTGCAAATAATAAAAGGATCATTTGCTGAAAGTTTCTGTTGTGCACTCAACTTGCATTCCTACAATGCACCATTGTAGCAACGTGCTCCACAATTGTGGTATGGTTCTTTGCATTTATCTAATTTATTTTTCCATTTTATTATCCTCAACAGAGGCTTTCCTGACTTATTATCTCCCCTTTCTAAACCACCCCCATCACAGTGATGTCACTTATTCATCTTCCAGGGGCCCCCACTGGTCAGGGGGCAAATACCATGTCTATCTCACTGACAGATTAATTCTCTGCAGTTGGCACAGCTTGAGCCTGCATAGGCACTCTGTGTTTGTTGAGTGGAAGAATGGATAAAACATTGTACTTTGTTGCTTTAAAAAATGAGTGGTTTCACATTTCTTATAGAATATAATTCAAACTCATTACTATGGCTGTCAAGGTTTTTTAACCAAATGTGCAATCTGTCTCATCACCCACTATTCATTTTCTTCCTACCTTGTGCACAATATACATCAGAGGCTCCCAGTTTCCTGTTTTTCCAACAGCATGCATGAAAGTTGACATTTGTGAGCATGACACACTTCCATGGGCACACGATCTGGCACAGATAGGAAGAGTGTGACTTATTCACGTTTCCAGGGCACCAGCTGTAACTCCATGCCTTTGCCTGCCACTCAGGAAATCTTATTAGAATGCTAGTGAGTGGAACTGACATTGTTTTAGTGATCATTTATAATCCACTCTAATTTATTTTAATTTTTAAAATTAAGAAATTTTATTGTATATTAAGTATTATTTCTAAGAAGTGATTTCCAAAATACTATTCCACTGAGACTCTATGGTTGATAACCATTTTTAATAATAATAGTTAACATTGGTTGTTTTCCTTCCAAATATTAGGCACTTTGTTAAGTACTTTACATGCATTAAGTTTCCTAACAATCTTGTGACTTAAATGCCCTTATTAGTCTTATTTGAGGTTCAGAATGCTTAACTAATTTACCTAAGGTCACACAATGAATCAGTTTCTTGGGTTTTACAATTAGAAATTGTTTTGAAGTACTGAAGATGTTTATCAAACTATCCGCCTTTCTCTATCTCCCACTGCATTTCTTGCCTTGAGGGTTTACACCTAACATACACACACACATACACACACATACACATACGTACACCACAATTTTAGAGTCTTCAGTACAAATTATTTATTTTCAAATTCTATGGTATTACTAAAACTATCACTATGGTATCTTTAGTAAAGAAGATATGATTGTACAGATAAGTATGCAATGGGCATCCTTGATCCTAACACACACCTTTTGGATTTGCACGTCATTTTTGGTACTGTTGTTTCAAGATTACCTTATGCCAAGGCTCAAGGGGGGCCTCCTCATGTTCAGATTTTCATATCATATTTTATTCCCTGCTCCCAAAATTGGTCAGACCAAATGCTAATGTGTTTGTTTCAAAACAGGGTGTGCTGGCTTCAACGTTTTTTCTGCAAGCAACTTTTGCTCTGAGCTTACATATTATATAAATACTTTTTGCATCAAAGATTTTGTATAAAATTTGATGATACCTCTCTGAACAAACAGCTATTACTCCTCTAGGAGATTTTAAAAATGATTTCATTCCTTTATCTTCCATATAATAAAAATGGAGTGGCCATGCACATGAATACAGATACATACTCTCTCACACCTGCTCATGCTGGCACACACACTCTATTTCTTTACAAACATGACTCTGTGATCCTTTCATTGGTGAAGATATTTTGTGTATCCCTCAACTTTTCTCTAAGATGCTGTGGAAAGTAAACATCCTCTGGGTAAGCCTCTTGCTGAAGCAGATCCTTTACTTCAAAAACTCAGTAGCTGTCTTCTGCATCTTAAGGACCCTAGTGGATAGAAAACACTTCTGTGGAAGCAAACACTTACTCCTGTATCTTTCCTTATTATAACTAAACACAATATTTGTTAGTCGGTACAAATGGTCAGTGTATTAAAGCAGGGGTTCTTAACCTTTTTTGTTCCACGGACCCCTCTGCCAGTCACGTGAAAACCATGGACCCCTTACTAAGTCCACACTATATTGTGTATTATTTAATAAATATATCACACCTGCACCAACACATCCCCACAAGAATAATGTTTTTTTGAATTTCAATTCAAGCTCACAGACCCCTTTTTAAGAACCCCTGTATTGAGGAAAGGTTAGGTACAAATAACGAAGTTTTCAATTAAAATATTGAATTTAGAAAATCTTTTCTTCTTAACATTCTGAAAAATAAAAGGAAGGAAATAGAAACGTCATCATTGTGACTGATTTTAAAAGATCAGAAATGAATAAGTTAATGAGGGGTCATTATTTATTGTTTGATGGGATAGTGAAAGTGGATAAATAAATAATACCAAGATTTATCAGAGAGAAAATAAATGGCCTAAGTTCAAGATCACACTGGTAAACAGATGAACATGAAAAAACAACCTACTGTGGCAAAATTGAATAGTGAGGCTAGCATTGTAATATAAATAAGGAAGGAGGAGATGATATAAAAGGAATTTCCCTCCAAGGAGAGTCCATATTTTTTAGAGAGATAGGGAGCTTGAGAATGGTTAAGAGGGGAAGAATTAAATGCCTAAACATTTGGAAAATAAGAGCATGTAAGCAGCATGGCTAAAACTCAGCACTGTTGACAAGATAAGTCTTTGTTGTGAGGAGCTGTGCATTATAGGCTATTTAGCAGCATCTCTGGCCTCTTCCCACTAATACCAGTAGCACCCTTCCCAAATCATGACAATCAAAAATGTTTCCAGACATTGCCAGATGTCCCCTAGGAGGACAAAATTGCCTCCCAGAACCACTGGCTTAAGGAAACAAATCACTAACAGACCAGAGGCAACAGAGAGCAAATTATAATGAATTATTGTATAGAAGATACTATAATTGTTTCCCATTCCATCAAAACACAAATCAGAAGCAAATAGGATAAAAAGCAGAATTGGAGAAGTAGGTCATTTGAGGACTTATAGTGCATCTCAGTTGGTAAATTTCTAAATAAATGTCCATGATCAGAATGATTCTGAGGTTGCAATATCACCATCACTGCAGTAAAATTTGTTAAAATTGTGACATTCTTATAATATTTTATTTATTTTCATATTTTATTAATTAGATACTACTTACTTTAACATGCACTAAAGTTAATAAAATAACGTCAAAAACCATGTATCACCCATTCAGTTTTAACAATATTTGTCATATTTGATTCAGATTTCTTTCTTTCTCTTTCTTTCTTTCTTTCTTTCTTTTTTTCTTTCTTTCTTTCTTTCTTTCTTTCTTTCTTTCCTTCCTTCCTTCCTTCCTTCTTTTCTTTCTTTCTTTCTTTTTCTTTCTTTCTTTTTCCTTCCTTCCTTCCTTCCTTCCTTCCTTCCTTCCTTCTTTTCTTTCTTTCTTTCTTTTTCTTTCTTTCTTTCTTCTTCCTTCCTTCCTTCCCTTCCTCTTTCTTTCTCTCTGAATTATCATGTTGTAGATACTTCTAGATCTTACTCCATCTCCAAATTGTCCTTCCCTGCCCATGGTTAACCAATAACCTGAGAATATTGTTTCTGTGTATGTTTTTATATTATTATTTGACTGTGTGTATTTATACCCATGACAGCATATAGAGTTGAGTTCTTTGTGTTTGAGTGTGTATTTACATAAATGACATCTGTCTGTGTATATATTTTTTTACATTTTATTTTTCATTCAATCTTATATTTGCAAGATTTATTCATATTGACATATGTAGATATTTACACATGTAGGTTCAGTGAAATACTGTGAAGCAATTAAAATGAAAGAGTTAGTTTAATCACTTATAAATAGCTCAGTTCCAGACAGAGAAAACTGTACAGGGCTGTTTAGTTCACTTAAAGATGAAATTTGGCAGCCAGTCAAGGCATGAGGATTCCACAGTTGGACACATTTGATCTGCTCAGAACCCTGACACATACAGGGGAGAGAACTAAAGCACAGTTAGGAAAATGCTCAGCCTCTTTCCACCTTCCACTTTATCCTCCTAGATTCTGACAGAGAAACAGCAGCCAGAAGGCCATAGTCCCTGAGTGGTAGACAAGCCAGACTTTCTATTGGGAGAAGAGGCCTGGTGAGACTTTCCAATGGCCTAGCTGCTTTGAAAAGGAAATACATAGAAAGTCGCTGGGAAGGAGCCATGCACAGCTACTGCAGCCTGCATGTGATTGAGCAGCCTCCTGGGTCTCGCCTGGCCTGTCTTTGCTTACAGAGCCTCAACATGAAGACCAGGGGCAGCAAACATTACAGGTGACTGAGAGCTGGAGACTTTTGTGGGTGGAAGAGACAGTATCCAGGGTTTAACCTTGGGCCAAGAGGGATTTAGCAGTAACAATGACCATACTACAAGGGCTAGAAACAGCACTGAAATAGAGGAAATAAGCCCTTTGGTCATGAATGGAGGCCCTACCAGCTCTAACCAGGCCTCCAGGTAAACAGGCATGGACAACTTCAGCAGAAGCTCTTTTAAGGCCACTTTAGGATCCTGCTGGGGTGGAAGATACCTGGAAGAGGCTGAGGTCCAGTTGGCCCACTCCTGGGCACTTGAGTGAGAGGCTGTTGTTTTATTGGTGTAACTGTGACTCATGCTCCTTGTTTTAAAGGACCTCAGAAAGCACCCAAACTCCTCAGGTAAGAAGTAGTCCTCTAAGTAATCATGGCCATTTCTTCAGATCTGGCAACTTGCTTGTTTGACTCAAAACTCTTTGGGAAGTGAATCTTTTGATTTAAAGCTCAGTATAAGCATGGACTGAGGGGTTCAAGAAGATTCCTTTAGCAAGTTCAAGCTGGCAGATTGCAGGTGAAACATTAACAGCAACTTTCTAACAATTGATGGTGGTTAGAAAATCCGTTGTTGAGACTTTAGTAGCAAGAAGGAAAATAAACTCATAATTTCCAAATTTAAGCCTGTGTCCTCTAAAATGAAATCAGGATGATATATAATAATTTTGGGTTTCCTACAAGAGCAGAGCCTGGGAAAATGGCTTTCATGCTGGTGATTTATTTGGGAAGTGATTTCAAGGAGCAAGAAAGAAGGAATAGAGAGAGTGAAACAGAGAAAGGAAAAAGGCCAAAGCAAGTGTGCATTACCAAGTTTCCCACTGGCTCAATCCCATCAAGACCTTCCCAGTTACATTAGAGGACTGCCTAGAGAAGCGATCTGAGGGTTCCTTCCCCATTAGTCAAAGGCGGTTAATTCCTCCCCACTGCTAGGTTGCGCATGAATGAGTGCTGAGCAGGTTCCTGCAATGACCCCATGCATCAGAGAGGACCTATTTGAAAAGCTAGAGATTCCCAATAAAATTGAAGTGAGTGCTCTCCAGTTACACATGCACCTAGCAGGTTGTTACAGCATGGCAGTAATAAAGGATTGACAGATGGGATGTGGGGCAGGACACAGGTGGTATTTTAATATGGATGCTGAATTTTAAATTTGAATTTACAGACTGTGGGTTATAAAAAATGTAATCATTGATTTTGGTCAAAGGTCAAATATCAATGATATTTTCAATTTTTTTTAATTTAATTTTTTTTATTTGAGAAGTTGTGAGTTTATAAAACAATCATGCATACTATACAGGATAGTTATTTTGAGAGTGAACATTTTTTTAGCTGCAGTAGATCACTTGGTTGGAGACACATTCTTAAATTGCAGTGATTTTTTTGAGGAACAAGAGAGTAGTGGTAGTATTCAGTTAATTAAGGTAAATATTAGAGTACATAGAAATTTATAGAAAAGATTTGAATAGACTTTTTGCATGGTTGGCAATCAGAATCCAGATGAATACAGTAGATCTTATCCTGAACCAAGAGCATTTAGAAGCTCAGTCTATCAGATTATCTTCAGGAGTGATATAAGTGAGATATAAGCCTATAACTTTGAACAGAAAAAAACACAGCTATATTCTGCAAATTCAACTTTCAAAAGGTAGAAAGAGAGAATCCCACTCTTCATTTTCTTTCCAAAGCCACCTGTAACCTAAGAGATGCAGTTCAAAAAATGCAGATGGATATAACAAATGTCCCCCATGCTGTCCTGCTAATTTAAAAAGTAGCCCAGTATGATTCATCTGAGGAAAAAGTCAGGAAAAGAAATAAAATGAGCTCCTTCATCTACATTTACATACTGCTGAATAATGATCCTAAGTTTTGTTGCTAACCTAGCAAATATGCTGATCAATATTTTGCAGAACCAAATATAGTAGATTCTAAGTCAAATGCTATTCCAAAATACTTCATTACTTCATTTTGCCAGCCTTTTGCAGTGCTCAAATTAGAAAATGATCTCAGTATAACAACGTTCTTTTTGAACTTTAGGTGTAATTAACTGAAAATTCAAAAAAAAAAAGTGAAGTCTGGGATATTCATCCAAAGTTTAGCATCATAACACACAAAAGGAGGTATCTATTTTCTCACAAGCAACTATCTCCTTTGTTCTCAGTAAAGTGGAAATTAAACCAATATCTAAGATGATTTTATGCTTCTAATTGGTTTAAAGGAATGATGTATTAAAACAGCACCAATTAAAATTTTTTTCTAGTAAATAAACTTTGAGTTTGATTAATTACTGGCATTTTACACATAGTATTTAAAGTACACTTGTCAATCCATTGGTGTCAAAAATTCATCATACTTCTGACCAAATAAATCTATTCTTAAAATGAAGTTCACAGACTTTTTAAGTAAGTGTATTTTATTAAACCACAATATGCCAGCAACTGGTGAATGATATACAATTCACTTTTTCTACATTTTTTTAAAAGTCTAGTTATATTTTACGTCTCACAAATAACTTCTTTTTTCTCCATCAATACATTCCAATCAAGTTTCAACAGGCATTTTTATGTTGATATTTAGTTTTTTAAAAGACTAGAAGAACATTAAATAAATGTCAGTAATTTTGAGAGACTGAAAATCTATCACAGAGATATATTTCAGGGGAATGGCTAGGTGTCACGTAGAAATTTACAGTTCGAAAATTTCCAATAACATTTTGCTGTAAGTCTTTTTCTTTTGGATTTTCCTTCCCATTTAGTAGCTTCATTAATTTGGAGGATTCAATATGTTTTCTCCCTCAAGGAAAATAAGGCATGATTAATTCCCAAAGGATTGAAGTGAGATTATTTTATAAAACATTAGTAGATTGGATTTTTCCCTTGCTTTTATTTAGATGCTTTATCCAAATGTCATCACTATCAACTTGCTATTCTAATAGGCAATATCAATTTTCAAGATTGCTGAAAAATCAAGAATGTTAGGATAGGATTTTTAAGAAAACATATTCTAAACAATGTGAAAATAGAAAGAATGCCATTCTGACTAATTGCCATTTTCCATCCAATCTAGGAAGGTATCAAAGAATTTTGAGTTTTCCTTTCCCAATGTGAAACTAAAACTTTCACAGATATACCTTAAAACACCCATAGCTTTTAAAAATGAATCATTATGACTACTTTCCAAAAATATTTATAAGGCCATTTATATCCTAGTAGTTATTATTGTTCAATATTATTATATCAGCTATTTGCATTTCCTTCCTAACTGCTCAAAAACAAGTGTCTTTAGACATGTGTGCCATTAATTAAAACAGTGAAGAGCTAACCTTGGCTTCCTCTGGTGGTCAGTGTGTGCTTGGGAGACAGGGTTTGTTTTGGGTGTTTTTCTTTTTGCCCTTTTGTTTGTTTTTGAAGAAAAGGTTGTGCTTAAAGAGTTTACCTAAGGAACCCCCTGTACACCAGTCAGGTATTATTTACCCAGGTTGATCTAGAAGTTTACCTCTAAAATTTATAGCAAATCTATAAATCTAAAAGATTTTGCAAATCTTTTGAGCCTCTGCTCTAGATGTGTAAGAACTTCCCAAAGAAATAGCATTTCTTCTGCACAGATCAGTGAGTATTAACAGGTATGGATATACAGGAGAAAGACATTCTTAGCCACTCCCTGTTAAGGTGAGGAGGATTTACAGTAAGCAGTTTTAATATATCTGTTGGAAAGATCAGCCGTATTCTTAGAGAATACATCCAAGACTATCTGTAAAACTGGCCAAAGCCACATATAAACCTACTGATCACTGATTCTTATTGGAAAGATCAACAGTATAAAAATAAATCTTAAATATATCTCTGCTGAGATATGAAAGTACTTGTTGAAGGTTTAATAAATTACATGAATTAATACCTAAAGTGATATCACAGTGTCAGTTACATCATCATCATCATGCCTAACATTTACTGAGGATTTGCTACATACAAAACACAATTCTAAGGACTCTATATTTATTAACTTATCAAATCTTACAAAAACCTATGAGGTAAGTACTCTTACATACCCAAAATGCAGATGATATTTTTTAAAATAGTTGCAATTATTAGTCTATGTTTTTGAAAAAGAAAATAAATTGATAGGTGGTTTGAGAGATAGATGATAGATATTAGACAGATAGATACTAAATATGGAGATACTGAAAGTAAACAAATATGTAGATAATATCAATAATAAAATTTTCCAGGCTTCTGAGCATAACAACAAAGAGCCTCTGAGAATAAGTAATGTTTCTACAAAGTACGATATTTCCTTGATATGTAGCGTGATGCAGCGGACATTAGAAAAGGGAGCTTAGAAAGCTAATAGCACTGACTCTTATATGAGGCAATTTCTCCCTCTGCTTCCATAACTACTCTTTATCAACCAGACTCCTACAGAGTTCCAAGGCCCACAAACTGCTAAGGCTTAGAGGATATTTGGGTTTCAAAATTAACTCCTATGATCATTATCACAAAGTTATCACTAAAATTTGGTGAATGTATATATTCTTAGAATATGATATTATCTGAATTTATTTCATAGCAAAAGATCTAACAATAAGAAACTAGTATCCTATGTCAAAAAGTTATGTTCCTTCATTAAAATGTATAATCATAATTAAAGTCTTACAAAGAATATTTGAACGTGAATAAATGGATTAAAATATTGATATTTGCATTAGGAGTATAGTTCACCCATTCAAGTTGTGACTATGATGCACTGAGGGAGAAGATGCAGCAGAGATATTCAACTAGATTTCCATATCAAAAAATTTCACGAGACAAATGGAATTTCAGAAAAAGACTTGACTTTCTGTGCCAACAGAGTCATCTCATGAAATTGAGAAAGCAATGATTGCATTTACTCTTCTGAACTTAACTCTGATCAAAAATGACACGACTGGTGAGTTAAGGATTTCTTAGGAAAAAGTGACCATTGTCATGGACAATTTTGGAGCTGCAAAAGACAACTCGGAAGCATTCTTAGTTTGCCAAACGCATCCTAGGGATGTGGCTTTAGTAAAAGTTTCTCTCTCGTGATGACTTTTTCAGCAAGTTGTAAGTCCCACTTACCTAATGTCATTTTTTGGGTAATTATGTAAGAAAAGAAAATGGGAAGAATCTCTCCTTTTTGAGGTCAAGTTATACTTAAACTGTCCCAGAAAGACAGGTGATTAAACAATCCAATTTTACAGATCTTCATAATTTTAATACCTAGTAAAAACAAGATGACAAAACAGGTGATCTCTTTCATATCAAATAACTAACAAATCACCAAGCATTTCTTAAGTGTCTGCTTTATGCTAATAAATAAATGTAGCAAAAATAATTATTTGATTATTCTCCATCCTTCTTTTTCCATCAGAGTAATAGTTCTTAACTTTCCCTCATTTGAAAAACTTAAACATATACAATGAAATATTGCACTCTAAATATATATTTTCTTCCAACCCAGAGTTTTGCTTTTAAACATAGTTCATTATTTTGCCTTTAATTTATTTTTAGATGGTGCAAATTGTTCTTAATGCCTTAGCTTTCCTCTTCGCTAATACAGCTGGAGTGTAACATGAAGTCTCTGTGGACCACAGCTCTCTGGGTGAAAGTTTAAAAAAATCACAACTAGTAGGCAGAAAGCCATTTCCTCTAGTCAGGCTGTGGTTATCTTGATCTAGCATGACAAATTGGTGTTCCCAGAGTGGCTGCAAAGTAATCAGACTGTGACAAATGGTTTACTTATAGCAATTTGTTTCCATTTTACTGAAAATTTCCACAGTCTTTAAAAAAAAAAAAAGATTTTAATGGTATTTGAACATTGTTGAAAGTGAATTGTTTGAAATGGCCAAAGCTGGAATCTAGAATCATTGTGATCTCCCATGAGATGTGGCCAGAAACATGATTTCCTGTGCCATGTATTGCTAGAAGGAAGTCAAGCCTCAGTCCACTGATGGCAGTACTGAGTGAACTGAGACATGACTTCCCAGGACCATTCATAAATACATGTCTGGTAGAGAGTCCTTTAATACTTGATTCTCATCCTGGGCTAGAGAGTCAATGGTCATGTAGTTTAGCATAATTTATCTCTTTAAGGGTCTTGCTCAAGCCTGGCAAGACCCACTATTGCTACAAAAAAAAGGAGTTTCTATTTGGCCTAGATTCTCTACAGCTTAGGCCCCTTTCTGGAATGGTATTCTCATATCTCTACCTCCTTATGCTGATCTCTCAGCAAGTCTTCTTTTTGTCCTTTTTGGCCTTCCAACATGACTCTACGGTTTGTCCTAGCCCATGACTGCCTTGCTACCTGCTTACAGTTCTGTGAAGCTATGAGTGTCCTTCCAAGTGATGTCCTACATGCCTTGGGAGAAGAGACCTCCCTCTTCTGTTCTACTTTCATGAGGGGAGGTAGGGATTGGGGTATAAAAAGGGCAAGCTTCAGTGTTCAGAGTTAGCTATGTGTTAGGTAGACACTAAGTAAGATGATTTGCCTACATTAAACCATTTAACCTTAAAAGATCAGTATTATCCTCCCTGTTTTATAAATGAGAAACTATGAGTTAGAGGGATTAAAGAAGTTGTCAGAGATTAGACATCTGCAAAGTCTTCTACCCGTCCACTTTCACAACAACATGGCTTATTTCTATCTCTCAATTTGTAGGTGTCATGAGGCATTAGTTCTTCTCCATTGGTCTGTACTGTGAGTTAATATAACCGGCAGAAAAAGATATATGAAAAGAAATGTGTTAGCAGAGAAACAGTGAATAAACTAAAAACCCAATTAAAAAGAAAGGAAATGAGTTCTTAAAATGTGTGCATTGTGAAGCCCCAATTGAAAGTCCCCCTTTTAAAACCACTTGCCTTATTTTGAACCCTACTTGCTATTTTGACTTTATATCAACCTTTTAATTTTATTGTTCCTACTCTTATCTAAATATGTACTAAAAAAAAAAAAAGTCCTTAAACAAGAAATGATGGTTTGTATTCTTTATATCTTCATAGGTCTGGTTATAATACTTATATAATAAATTATATATGCTAGTACAGTATTTTCTAATCATTACTTGAAATTCTTTGCAATATCATAGGATTTCAATGAACTAAAAATTAAAAATTTGTCCCAACTGTTGATCTCATGCTCACGTTCTGCTTTATTCTGGAGTTTTTTCTTCTTTTTAACTTCTTTTCTTTCCCCTTAGTCATCAAATTATTTTGTGGGCATAATACATGTGACCTCACTTGAGCTGTTTGCTTTGAATTCTAAGTAAGGCCTTTGAGATATACATCCCTCTATTTGACAACAGGAAAAAATATATATTTGGTTTTAATTAAATAAAAAGGATAGTTTGTATTTCCATTTTAAATGAAGTGAAAATCAGACCAGACATGGTAAAAAACGGCCCACAATCTATTTAATCACAGCCTCCTTGTTCAAATACCATTGCTAATCTGATTGTATTTGCATCTTTCTTTGTGAGATTTAAAATAGTACTTCCAGTCTAAAATAGTAAATATATTTTCATTGTTCTAACAAAAGTAGGGCAAATAATTAAATATGAAAATTGAAAGTAATGTGTAAGCAATGTGTAAAGAAAATTAATGATATTCTTAACCCATCAGGATTTCAATAATAATTCAAAAATAGTCTTCAATGATTTGTTGCTTCCTGATTTTTAGTGTTGTATCAAATATGGGCTTTGTATTTATCAATAGGATGTATATCTGAAATTTGCTTTTATTTGCATGCAGCCCTTCTAATAAAATGGTTTCTGTACTTTATTACATTCCAGAGTATTATGGAAGGAATTCTCTGATTACTGAAAAATTGAGAAGGTTCTGTTCTTGTTTAAAGCCATTATTTCTTTATTTATTTAAGTTAATTCTGGGTTTGATGGAAAAAATCATGTTCAGAAATAAAAATGACTATTTATTGTGTTGTCCTAACACTTTTGGGGAAATTTGATCAGATAAGCATGCTAGAAGAAGGGATTGGGAGGGGAAGAATTTTAACTTTGCTTCCAAATTTTAACATGATATCAGGCCACATTATCAAAATAAGTAAAATCATATAATGCATTGCATTCTTTTTTTTCCCAGAAAATGGCATACTGGAACATGAGCAATACAAGTGGACACTTTATTCAGGGTGAAGAGAATTCCCTAGGCTTTTCACCTTCCGGTACAGACCGACTGGATATTTACAAGCTCCTCAGGCCACTGCAGTAACCCTGTAGGGCTTCTAGTCACTTTGATTTACTGTGAGTGTTGATGTGGGGAACTGGCTACTCTTCCACATTGCTAGAGGAATACTGGACTCAAGGGATGTGTCCCACCCTCTGCCAATATGCTCCAAGTGACACTGATTAGCAATAATGAGGCCCAAATTAAATTATAGTGTAAGTGCTGGGGATTGAATCAAGTCCCAGTGAAAGACATGCTCAAGTCTTAATCCTTGTTCCTGTGGGTATGAATACATTTGTGAATAAGACCATTTACATTATTATTATATGATAGAATTTGGACTCACTTGTAAATAGGATCTTTGAAGATCCTAATTAGGTGTGGCCAAACTAAATCAGAGTGGACCTTAATCTACATGACTGGAGGCCTTTTAAAGAAAGGAAATTTGGATGTAGTCAGAGAAGCTAGAAATCAGAGAAAACCAGAAGAACAGACACAAGAGGAGAGAAAAATCACAATGTGATGGAGGACTGCCATTACCAGAATGCTACCAACTTCAGGAGAAAGTATGGTCTTGCTGACATCTTGATTTTGAACATCTAGCCTTCAAAACTGCGAGACATAAATTCCTTTTGTTAAGCCAAAAAGTGTGTGGTATTTGTCATAGCAGCTCTGGCAAACTAAAACAGTAAGCTCCTGGAAATCTAATCTATTCTCTCCACAAACACTTTGAGAAGTGCTTTGTTGAATGGTGTTTCCCAAGACCAACCATACTTCTTAAGGAATACTTCTGGCTTGAATTTTTGCTACAGTTCTTTCCTGAGTGTTCAAGAAGAATTCACTTGAAAAAGAACTGCTTCATACAAACCTGTTTGAATATTCAACAAAGATTATTACCTAGTATCCCTATTAGAACAGCAGCCTTGAAGATAATTACTCAACTATATATCTCTCTTCCCTCTCTTCCCTCTTCTATGCCCTTCTTTTCTTCCCAAATTCAAGGTCTTTAGGTTAATTGTTCTCTCACATAGTATTGCACTACATGATCATCCTCTCCAGTATGAGTGCTGGGGATTGAATCAAGTCCCAGTGAAAGACATGTTCAAGTCTTAATCCTTGTTCCTGTGGTGTGAATACATTTGTGAATAAGACCATTTACATTATTATTATACGATAGAATTTGGACTCACTTGTAAATAGGATCTTTGAAGATCCTAATTAGGTGTGGCCAAACTAAATCAGAGTGGACCTTAATCTACATGACTGGAGGCCTTTTAAAGAAAGGAAATTTGGATGCAGTCAGAGAAGCTAGAAATCAGAGAAAACCTGATTTTCATCTTCTCCCTTTCCTTAGTGGTCTCTGGAACCATCCTGTTCTTACCACACTGCTCTGCATCTTTAATCTCTTCACAGAAAAACCCTGATCTGTTTATTTGAAACCAGGAACTCCCCTGAAAATATCTCCTCTCTTCTATCCCTTTTTAGTGAAAGCTTTTTTTTTTTTCTTCCAGGCTGAAGCAACACAATAGCTTAGAGGTAGTATTGGTAATTTCCTAACTCATAAATATTTTTTTCATTCTAAAGTAAAATCACTCTTTCTTTAAGGTTCCTGATAACTGGCTATGCTATCATTCACTCCTCTTTATTATCCCTGTAAATTTGGCTATCATTATTCATTCACTGGGGACTCTGATACATGGCTCACAGTCTTTCTTTATCTGACAGTAAAATTAGCCATCATCATGTGGGTATTTCAACATCTGGATGACCTGTCCAACAAATAGCTGCAAAATTACTTGAGGGGAGCAGCTGTGGCTCAATTGGTTGGGCTCCCGTTTACCATGTGGGACGCCCCAGGTTTGATTCCCGGGGCCTGCTGCTGGTGGCCCGCAGGGCACGGTGAGCTGACGGCTCACGCCGTGTGGTGAACTGGTGTAACAATATGACACAACCAAGGGAGACAAGCAGACACTGAAAAATGCAAAGGAAATGGACACGGAGAGCACAAGCAGCAAGGGGGGCGGGGCAGGATAAATTTTTTTTTAAAAGTTACTTGAACTCAGTATCAACATCCCTGCCCCCACTCTCATGCAATTCTACAGATTCATCACTCAAACTCTTTTGCATGAAATATTAAATCCATTAAAATCATAATCCTAAAAAATTTCCTGACCCTCCAGGTCTCTCATTCCTGTTCTCCTCATTCATAAAAAACTCTGAATTCTCTTTCTCTCTACTTATTCAGTCCATCACTTCCCTCATAGTTTCACTTTATTTTCTCCCTTTGCTTAACACCTTAGTAGTTCATGTAAACATTTTTGTTAGTATCCCGGCATTGCCAGTCCTTCACCTCACAATCATGAAAGCTTACAGATGATCCATCTTGTATCTATCCACCCATCCTTCTTCTTATTTGTTGTTCCCAGAATCCTGAATACCGTTAGAGAAAATAAAGCAGTTGTATGAATTACTGCCAACTATTTGGTCTCCAGATGGTTTTCAGCAGAGCTCAGCAATTCTTTTTCAAGCCTCGGATTCTGTTCTCACTCCAGTTTCTCACAATCGCCATTTCTAAAGAAAAATAATAACTTCATACTTCCTATTTGCAACTATTTTCCTCAAGCAAATGGCTTACCTCCTAATTCATAGAGATGTCTTCAGGCTCTCTCATATGAACTTCCTTGATTCTCAACACTCATATTCACAAAATACAATATTGCCAAATTTTGAGAAAAGCATTTTGTTCTAAACCCTTTTATTTCCTGGTCCTGCTCCATCAAAGAAAACCATCTCTTTTTTAGTCCCTTACCTCAGGAGCAATTTAGGGGTACAAGAGGAGAAGTTGCCTTTCTTTTTGTTTGCTTATTTTTAAAGTTGAGCTTAATGAAGAGTTTATGGTAAATATCTTTAAAAGCCACAATGGAAATAAATAAGCTCCTAAGAAAAGGAAAAGGGACAGTTCTATACCTAGAAAAATATCTTTCAAAAATAAAGGAAAAAACAGATGTTTTCAGACAAAACAAAAGCTGAGAGAATTTGTCATCAGAAGACATGTTCTTCAATAAATATTAAAGGTTGAAGGAAAATTATCCCAGATGGAAATACAGAGCTCCAGAAAGAAAAAAGAATATCAGAAAGGTTAAATAAAAATACTTAATTAATGATTGCTTAAAACAACAACAATGACAAAAATATCTCATGGGATTTGTAACATATGTAGAAATGAAAATACGACAACAGCAAAAAAAGTAGGGGAGAGTTAAATGAGTAAACTGCTGTCAAGTTTTCACATTGTTCAGGAAGTGGTAAAAGTACAAATTTCAGGGAGAGTAAAAGTTGAAGATACACATAATTTCTATGGAAACAAAACTAAAAGAAAAAGAAAAATAATTTTAACTAAAAAGGTAACTAGAAGAAAATATGAATAATAATAAAACAACACTTTTTGAATAATGTAAAATAAAGTGTAAAGGAAAAATAAAGAAAAAGATATTATTTGTATTGGAACCAATACAAAATAAATAACAAGATTTTAGAGTTGACTCAAAGAAATCAGTAATAACATTACATGTAAATGGACTAAAGACTCCAATTAAAAGAATAGGTAATAAAACAAAAACCAACTATATGCTTTTTACAAGTAATGAGTTAAAATAAAGATACAGAATGGATAAAAGTAAAAGAATGCAAATGGAGAGCAGATGTGGCTCTAGCAGTTGGGTGCCTGCCTCCCACATGGGAGGTCCCAGTTTCAGTTCCCGGTGCCTCCTAAAGAAGATGAGCTGACACAGCAAGCTGACACAATGAGTTGATGAATGAGCAGACAGTGAGCAGACAGACAAGGGAGCCATCTCAGGTAAGGTGGGAAAAAAAGAGAGCAAATGATATACAGGATAAATCTATTCTACTTAGAGAAAAATATCATTGAAGTCAAGAAACATATTGGAGATATAGGATGATTTTTCAAAATTACAAAAAGTTCAATTCAATAGAAGCATGTAACAATTCTAAATTTGTATACACCTAACAACACAACTTTAAAATATATAAATCAAAAGTAGGCAGAACTCTGAGGTGAAATAGATAAATCCACCATTATAATAGATTTTTAAATATCTCTCAGTAACAGCAAGAATGATCAGACAAAAAACAGTAATGATACAGTACTGAAAACATGACTAACCATCCTAACTTAATTGATAAATACAGAATGGTATAACTACAAACTGTACAATGTACAATATTTTGATGTGAACATGGGACATTTGCTAAAATTTACTATCTGCTCTATCTCACAGCCAGCCTTAATACAGGTCAAAGAACTGAAATCATAAAAGTATGTTTTCTGATTAAAGAGGAACCAAGCTGGAAGTGAATAATAAACAATCAGAAAATCTCATAAAGTTTGAAAATTTATTAATGCACATCCAAATAACCCATTGATCGAATAAGATTCACCATGGAAAACAGAAAATAGTTGAACTGTGGGATGTAAATAAAGCCATAGTTCAAGTAAATATATAGCCATAAATACACAAGTAAGAAAAGAAAAAGAAAAAGACTAAAAATCTGCTCAAAAAAACTTAAGAAAAGAATATGAAATTAAATCCTCCAAAAATAGGTAATCTAATATACCACATTAACAGAATGAAAGATGTAAATTAAATGGAAACAAATATGCATTTTATAAAATTCAATACCTGTTCATGATAAACCTCTTAGTAAATTAAAAACACAAGGAAATTTTCTTCATCTGCTATGGGATAGCTACAAAATCTACAGCAAATATGATACTGTAATTTGAATTATTGAAGACTCCCTACTAAGATAAAGAGACAGAGAGACCTAATAATACTACTTTTACTCAACATTTTTACTGGAGATGCAATAAGAAATAGAAATCAAATGTATAATACTTGAAAAAAATAAAATGGTCTTTCACCAGACAACATAATCAAGTGCATAGACAATCTAAAAGACTCTACCCACCCCCTACTCCACAACCCAGGATTAGCTTGTCAGGGATGCTATGCGAAAAATAGTCTGGCTTAATAACAGGAATTTATTGTCTCATGATTTTGGAGGCCAGAAGTCCAAAATCAAGGCATTGGTGAGGCCATGCTCTCTTCCTGGTCTGTAGCATTCCGTTGTGGGCTTGCCACAATCCTAGGGTTCTTTGGCTCACATCTCTGCTTCCCACCACATGATGATCTCTCTTTCCTTGTGTCTGCTTTTTTCGTTTCCACTGACTTCTGGATTCATCCTGTGGCTCTTTTCTAACTATATCTCAGTTTCTCTCTTTATAAGGCCTCCAGTCAAATGGATTAAGAACCACCTTGATTCAATTTGGCCACATCTTAACTAATACTAGCATCTTCAAAAGGCCCTATTTACAGATAGGTTCACACCCACAAGAATGTCAATTAAGATTAAGAACGTGTTTTTTGTTGGGGTACATTGTTCAGTCTACCATCACCACCATCACCCCCAGCAGGAATAAAGAGTGAATTTATCAAGGTTGCTGGCTACAAGATGTATTCATTTCCTGGGATTGCCATAACAAATTACCACAACTGGGTGACTTAGAAATTTATCCTCTCACAGTTCTGGAAGCCAGAACTGTATCAGCATGGCCATGTTCTCTCTAGAGATTCTAAGGAAGATTCCGTTTCTTGTCTCTTCTAGCTTCTGGTGGCTCCAGACATTCTTTTGCCTATGGTTACATTATCTAATCTGTGAATCCATGGTCACATTGCCTCATCCTCTTTTCTGTATGCCTCTTGTAATGATGTATCATTGGATTTATGACCTTTCCAGATAATTCAGAATGTCTCCTCTTTTCAAGATCCTAAATTTAATTACATCTGCAAAGTTACTTTTACCAAATAAAGTAACATTCACAGTTTCCAAAGATTAGGACATGGACATATCTTTTTATGGGGGTCACCATCAAGCCAACTACTCAAGGTCAATTATATTTTACATAAAATGAACAAACTTGGAAAATGAGATTTTAAAAATGATATTGTTTACACATACTCAAAAACTGTAAAATACTTGGAAATAAATCTGATGAAAGATGGGCAAGTCCATGCTGACAAACTGCAAAACATTGCTATGAGAAATTAAGGAAGACCCATGCAAATTGCAATTATGAGTACAAGAGTTAAGTTTATTATTGATCTATAGATCCAATTAGGATAGACAAATGGACCAATGGAGCAGATTACTTAATCCAGAAATAGAACCACACATATACTATAACTTGATTTATGAAAAGATATGGTGCCATGCATTACATAAAGAATGAGTTTTCAATATAAGTTTCTGGGCCAATTTAAATATCCAGGAGGGAAGAATATGTTCTCAACTTTTACCACACAAAATACACAGAAATTTTACCACATGGATTATAGATGTAAATATGAAAGATAAAAAATATAGCTTCCAGAAGAAAACAGAAAATATTCATGACATTTGGTTAGGCAAATATTAAATTGAATATGAAAAGCACTAACTATAAAGGAAAATATTTATTTGTTAAACCTCATTAAAAACAAGCTGCAGACTGGCTGACGTGTACACAAAAATTTTATCCAACACTGGACTTTTGTTTAGAACATGTAAAGATTTTCTATGAATCAATATTTTTAAACACGTCAAACCACTTAAAAATACACATGCCCACACAGACACATACACACACACATGCTCACAAAAGACTTGAAATGGGCATTTCACAAAAGAGGTTATCCAAGTGGCCAATAAATATACCAAAAAACTGCCCAGCACAGTAATTCAGAGAAATACAAATAAAACCCAAATTTAACATCACAACTGGAATGACTAGAATGTAACATTGGCAGTATCAAGACTTGGCAAGAATGGGAAGCAACTGGAATTCTCTTACATTGCTTATGACTGTAAATTGATGCAAACCAGAGCCAGGACATGATGAGGTGATTGAGGCATCTCGGACACAAAATTTAAGGACACTTTCAGGGCTGACCTTGAATTTTCATGACCCTGCTTGTAAGTATTTGATAAAGCTGAGCATGCATTTACCTTATGAAAGATCAATTCCATTCCCAGGTATATACCCAATAGAAAATGCATACATATGTTCAACAAAAGACAAGTAAGAAGTTTCACAACACCATTATAAAAAATATTACAAAATTGTAAACAACTCAAATGTCTATTAACAGAATGAATAAATCAGTCATGGTCTATTTATATAATAGAAGACAATACACAACAAAAAGTGAACATGCCACAACATGGATAAAGCTCACAAACAATGTGAAAAACACTAAAGAATTGATATGTATAGGATTTTTTATATGAAGCTCAAAAAGCAAACAAAAGTTCTTTCATAATCTGTAACAAACGTTCCACAACAATGTAAGGTGTTGGTGGAGGGGGGATGTATGGGAATTCTACAAGTATTTTGTAAGCTCACAACTTCTCTAATAAAAAGCAAAAAATAAAAGTAAATAAATAAATAGCAAGCAAAACTACTCTGTTGTGATAGAATTAAAAATATTAGTTATCTTCAGGAAGGGTTGATATTGTCCACCCTAGAGAGAGGTCACTAGGTAGTTTTCTGGGATGCTGGTAATGTCTTTTTCTTGATCCGAGTTGTGTAACATATGGGTAGTCACATTATAAATATTGCTTAAATATAAAGTGGGCATTAGACTTAACAAGAAGAAGATATTTGGTGCCTATGTTAAGAAAAGTTTCAGTAGAGTTGTTAAAGTGGAATCCAGATTACAGTTTCTGTGTGTCAATATCTCCCTTTGCTCAGAGTGTCACTGCTTCAGATTCAGATATTTATGGCTTTCCATTATCAGAAAACTCTGGAGACATGAATGACTTGCAAAAAAAAAAAAAAAAAAAAAAACTCATGGTAGCATTTTCTGGCCTCTATCACAACCTTAGAGGAAGGGTGGATAGGCAAAAAAATTTGTAGGGCTGGCCTAGCATTTCCTAGACTAGTTCCTAGAATGTAGTAGTTACACAGCAATCATTACCTCTTTGACTTCTCCAACAGGAGAATTTGCATTCCCTCTCTTTCACTGCATGTAATGTCTTAGTTTTCAGTTTCACTATCAAGGATTCAAATAAAACAGCCCAACAAAGGCAGCAGAATCCATATTAGCTCCACAACTAACATGAGATATGAAATCCATGGGGCAAAACACCGTAGGAACTGGTTGACAATGAAAGTGACCCTGATATTTCCAGTTTACATCAAATAATGCTCAACTGTAAGCAGTTCTATGGCTTGACTAGCATCAAAAGAAAAATAGGTGATGATATAAAATTTTACTTTTAAAAAGTACAAGAACAATCAGCAGGTACTTGTTTCAAATGTTAATTGCATCTTTAAATTGTACAGCACTTTCCCATAGAGCCCTTCACTCTTACCCAGTGTCTACCTCTAGGCCACACTCAGAGCTTTGAAGTATTCTGAAAATAGATCCAACTCTACAAAGCTTTAAGAGAAAAAATATATTTGACTGAAAACTGCATGGGAAGACAGAGGGAATTTATATAACACTCCACATGTAAGAAAGGTAATCAAATTTCTTCTAAAATCTGATTTTCCCCAAAGATTCTCTCTAATATTCTCACCTCTTTCTTTCTCTTTTCTTTTTCTTTTCTGCCCAAACATCTTGTTTACTTCTCTGCATTCCCTGCTGTACCATAAGCTCTGTTGTACAGACTTTGTCTCTTTTATTAAAGTTGGCATCTCCATCCTCTAGACCAGTTCCTGGTATATAATAAGTGCTCAGCAATTCATTTGCATGTCTAACTCAGCACATCAAGATCCTCAGTTAGCTAATTATGACTATCTGTTATACATTAAGCATACTTTTAACAGGCCTCAGTTTATCTAAACACACCTACTTGCTCTAATCTCAATACTTAGGTATAGACCATGGGGGTTTTCAAAGAGAAAACTAAGGCACCAAGATGTGAAATGACATTCTCCAAACTTAAATCAAATAATTAGTAAAATTGAATTCTTGACTCAGCTTTTCTGATGCTGAATTTACCTTTTCCATCATTCATATGTTCTTTATGTAAGGCATTGTGCTTGATGATGTGATGATTAGAAGGGATAAACTGGACCCATTTCTGCCCTCAAGTGATTGAAAATATTGTGAGAGCAACAGCAAATATAGAAATAGTTGTAATCTATCAAAAGAATATGAAACACGATATAATAGAGGTGATATAACATTGAATCATGGAGAAGAGAAAGAATAATTCTGGAAGAAGAAAGAAAAAAGTTGGGTATGAAAGATAAGAAAAAGGCACCACTTGATGTGATAAATATGCTTTTTTGGATAGCTGCAAGTCATGCTATTCACTTCTACAGTAATATTAATCATTGTATTCTGAGTTGCATGTCCAGTTTTTATTTTCTTTCCAATTTATTAAATTAAATGCCACGAAGAGCCCCCCCAAAAGTTTTACTTTCTTTTAGTATCTAAATAATATCCATCATTCCTGAGGCCATTTTATAATATGTAAAACCCTACAAATTTTTGGCAGCTGCTATTTGTATAGTATGCCCAAGAATTCAACATTTAACTTTATTTACTGACACATGGCATTTGGCTGAATATCAACATCTGAACAATGTGGATCCATCATTAATCTAGTGGAAAAGTATTGATGTTAAATACCCAGAGAAACAAGTTATTACTCATTTATATAAAAAATATCCATCTCTGTCTTTAATTCTTTAACATTATTCACTTTTATGTTGAGTCAAATACACCAGCGGAATTTATTGTCATAGGTTATATTAATATGATGGTTTCCCCAGTTGCAGTTGATAAAACATTGGAAAACCTTTTTTTGCAAAAAGAACTCTTGTCAGTACTCTTTCTTCTAGCATGTAAGTCCTCTCATTCCATCCTCTCCCCAGAATGTCTCTGCTTATTTCCAGCCCTATTATAGTCATGATTTTGGCCACTATCAGCTCTGGCCTGAATCCTGCAAGAGTCTGTAAACTGGTCTCCCTGTTTCCACTCCATTCCTCTCCCCATACATTCAGTACACTGTAGCCAGAATGATCTGACCATGTTTACCCCTATTCCCCAAACCTTCAGAATAAAGTCCAAATTCTTTAATATGAATTCTAAGGCGGCACACGATCTGGGTTTATTCTAGTTTCTAGCTTCTTTTCAGATTACTCCACTCTACGCTTACAGAATTACTTTAAGCTTCCCAAATGAGTCACACTCTCTCTTGCCTTCACATACTGTTTCCTTTGCCCAGAACTTGCTCCCATCTTGAATGGATTAAGTCCTCCTCATCCTTCAGACCTCAATTTAGTTGGCATTTCCTCCAGAAATCTTTCCCTGACCATTTCCCAAACACAGAAATACCCCAGGAAGTTCATTCTTCATATGTGATACTTTTGAACTCCACACTTTTCTCATTAGAACACTGAAAATACTTCAGTATATTGTAAAAGTATTACTTTGTTTACTCCTCTGCATACAACAGGTACTCAGGGTTTGTTTCTTGATTGAATGAAACAGTCAATCAAGAATTAGGAAAATGAATCATCTCCACTGCCTTTACTACCATTGCTACCAAGGGTTGCAATGGTACCATTGCTAGATTGGTACCATTGCTACCAATCTCTCAACTTTCATTCCTCTACATCTTCTCCAAACAGGGCAAAAGCATTTTAACTGTTTGTAGATTTTAATATTTTATTATTTATTTCAAATATTTAATTTATTCTAATGCATTATTTATTTTAATTATTTTAATATTTGACCTTGTTGTTGAGTGGTATCCACCAGCTTGAGACCCAAAGTGATTATTTTATAATTCCAGTTATAAGAATGCAAATTGTCTGAAGACAA
>JAQZBX010002611.1:0-70675 GCA_029593785.1 Cabassous unicinctus
CAGGCTGGCCTGCCCTCACAAGGAGGCCCCGGGAACCCGGGGCCTCCCATATGGTAAGCAGGAGCTCTATCAATTGAGCCATACCCGCTTCCCTTGCATTTTTGACCTCAGACAATGATGGCCATCTTTTGGTGTATTCTTCAGCCAACCACCCTTAACAAATTGTTAGAGCCCTTGAGCTACAACATTGAATCCAGAAAAATCTGCTTAGTGGTCACAAATCAATAAATTCACCCTTATCCAACATAATTTTAGTTCCCACATTATACCACAGCCTTAATAACCACTCCCACACATATTCCCCTGATTTCTGTCTATATAAATGGGAAAAATCATGCTCTTCTTTTGGAGTTTAGCACACCTCTTCATGGGCCACACTTTGTTTCTCACTTTTTGGGACCTCTTTGGATTGAGTTGAGATATATGTCTGGAAAAAAAAAAAGAAGAGTTGTAAGAGTGCTTACTGAGAAGAATTAGCAGTGCCTTGCAAGCCATCTATATCAGGGTATTCCATTTCATTTTCATCTGATTAAACATGATTAATCTCTTCTCACAGAGGTGTGAGGGATATTTACTCTGGGGAGACAGCTATAGTTCTATCATCCACATCAGGTTTGGTTTACACAAGTGGAAGCTGCTTGGCTGACCGGTGTAAGGTGCCTCATTCCTCAGGGCAGACTGGAGTTTGAGTGGTTGTCTCCTAATGATGGACTATTGCAGGTTTATCTGGCAAAGAATTCTTCACAGAATCTAATGATTCAATATCCTCACCATCATTATCATCTCATATTCCTCCATTCAAATATTCAGGATGATATTACCATCCAATCAGTGCCTTCATTTTCACAACAGATATTCTGCAATGATAGAAATTCAATTTACATTGTAATTCAACCACTGATACAATAAGTCTCAATGTCTGGTTTTCAGAAATCTCAAGCCTGTGTCAACATGAAATAGTTTCTTTCAAAGCACACAGAGGAGCTTTCATGTCCATCATGCAGCACTTAACCAGGAAATTTGAAACCTCAAACTCATCACTTTCTTTTACAACTGTGCTCAGATGATTTAAGATCAACCAGCCAACATCATACTATTTTTCTCCAAAAAACTCTGCTAAGATATAAAAAACACTCTCACCCATAGGCTTGCCTTTTATAAGCCTTTGCTTAGCATTATACAGTTGTTATATTTTTAATATAACTATTGACAATTCACACCATGGACTGTCAGTGATATCTTTATTTTAGAAAAAATAAAGATGAGAGAAAAACAGATAATGCTCTATGATTTTGGGTCTGAGGCCACCACAATCTCCAGGACCCTTGCCCAAATCCATATATGGATGGGGCCATTTGGGTTCTTACAATATTTTATGGATGGTCCTAATTATTGTATGTATTATTGGCCTTGATGTATTGTCAATGTCCACCCCTGTTAGCCCATAAGCCCTGACAGGAATTGGTGCAGTTAGGGTCATTTTGGTGTGACATGTGAAAGACTAAACCTCACTGACTCATGGGCTTGGCTAATATCCTGATCATTTTGGTCAGACAATTGGAAAGCACATAAAACTGGCTCCCCTGAGGGGATGAGCCATTGCAATAAAAATCAATACCTCACCTAATAGTTTTTTTCCCCCAATGTGGATGCTCACAAGAAAGGACCCATACTTGATGTAGGAGAACATGAAAAAACAAACAGAATTTGCTTCTCGGTTAAATGCAGATTTACTAGTCTTCTAACCCAGATCAGGTAGATGCACAACCAATTAATCTCTGGATCCACATACATGCTAATTTATTTTAGAAATGCCTAGTTTTTTTTAATATATCCTCATGTATTCTATCAGATAACATTTTTCCATCAATCTGCCTCTCACAGTTTCTTAAACTACTTTTCTAATTTGGACTATAACAGTATTTAACTCTTATCATCTCAAATGCTAGCTCTTCCCTTCAGTGCTCTTCTTCAGTGGGTGTTTCATTCAGCCAGTATCCCTAGAAAATGCAAGTGAGCATTAAGGAGCTCAATACTTGACATTTCTGACTTGTTTGGTCCTCATATCTGATGTATTCTTTCCTTTTTAAGGTCCTTTTTCTAAGAAGTCTTTACCTTGTATACTTGAATAGTTTTTAATATTTTGTTTTGTTTTTTATTTTCTGTATCACATTTCAAATAGAGGAACATGTTCTTACAAATATAAAGTTAGTATTTATTCATAATATTCTATCATCTATTTTCTTTGTTTTCTTGTTCCTTCCATATGTTGGCACTCCTAATTCAGTCCTTTTATTTATTTATTTATTTTATTTTATTTTATTTTTTCATTGTTGCTAAAAATCAAAAATTTTAACAATACATACCAATATTTGTAAAATGATCTATAAATACATATGCATATATGTGCATTTGCTTACATAAATGTTATTATATATATATATATATTTTTTTTAAAGGTGCTTAGATTACCTAATTATTACTCAGAAATTACAGGGATTCCCATGTTCCCCACCTCCCACACCTCCCACAACATCCCACACCAACATCCTTCATCAGTGTGGCACATCACCCACAATGGATATACTCATCCTGGGGCCTTGCCACCAAGCATAGACCACATTTCACATCATAGACCACCCTCTCTCCCACACAGTTCTGCGTGGTATATGCTGATGCAAGATGGCCTACATCTGTCACCGCAACGCCACTCAGGACAACCCCCAAGTCCCGAAAAAGCCCCTGTATTTCAACTGCCCCTCCCCTCCTTGCCCCAAAAATGCCCAGTGGCCACCGTCTCCACCTCACTGTTACAATTTCTTCCGTTGCTTGAATCACAGTATACGACAGAACACCACCAAGTTCATTCTAGTCCATAGCTCCTCCCCCAATCCTGGGGAGTTTGGGATGGTGATGTCCACTCCACCTCCAAGTGAGAGAGGGTTTTTATCCCATGGATGTGGTGGATGGGATTATCCTGCCTGCAGCTGCAGGCCCTCTCCATTCCCTGGGATGGCCGTTGCCCATAGTCGTCTCCTCGCCAGGTGACTTGGATGAGTCCATTGAGCTGTAGGGTAGGAGTTGCAGCTGCACCGAGATCCCAGACATGGCTGGCACATAGGCAGGCCAGAGGCTCCAGTCTCTGGAAGTATACCTAAAAACTCCAGCATCACATATAGGTTTGAATAGAGGGGACTGATGGACCATGTGCAGGGAGGACTTATTTGAGTCCGACTCTGTCACTTAATTCAGTTCTTTTTATGACATCTTGTAAACTGGTAGAATTGATTTCAGCATAGGGGAAGAGAGAGTATATGAATATCACAAAAATACCAAGTGAGAAAGGCACACAGATGCCATAAAAAGACCCTCAGTATTATTATTTTTTCACTTCCTTTAAGGTAATGTCTGATGCTCTTTGGATTGGGAATTCATGCCTAATGCCTATATCCATGGATAAGAAAATGTCTTTTGATAGTTATTCCATTCATACATTATCCCACTTAGAGTATTTCACACCAATAATTGTATTTTGAATTCCACACTTTAAAATATTTTCAATTGTTTTGCTATTATTACACTTAATCATTAGTATAATATTTCAAATCAAACAAAAGAAATGGATCCATTACTAAAATTCAATAGCCACAAACTTGTACACACACATTCCTTTATGATATAGCTCTCTCTATATGGATACATACATATTCATAGAAGAATAGAACAGATAGATAAATGGATGGATACATGAAAAATGAATCTCAAGTTAATGCTTGTGGGATTTTTTTTACTAGACAAGTGGTGGGTTTACAGAAATACCATGCAAAAAATACAGAAATCTCTTATGTTACCCTCTTACTAACACTTTGCACTGTTCTGGGATATTTGTTACAATTGATAAAAGCACATTTTTATAATTATACTATTAACTATATTTCATAGTTTATTTTAGTGATCTCTGGGTTGTGCACTTCTATGGGTATTTTTTAAAATTTATTCTATTAATGTATATACAAAATAAAATGCACCCATTTAATGATATTCAAAAATATACTTCAGTACTGTTAATTATATCTAAGTGTTGTGCTACAATCACCTGTATCCATTACCAAAAATTTTCCATCGTCCAAAATAGAAATTCTGTACAGTTTAAACATTAAATCTTTATTCCCAAACCCTTAACTCATTCTCAGGTAACTCATATTCTAGACTCTGACTCAGAAAGTTCTCTTATTCTTATTACTTCATATCAGTGAAGATCACACAGTATTTTTATTTTTGTGTCTGTCTTATTCAACTCAACATGATCTCATCAAGGTTCATCCATGTTGCCATATTGTATCATTGCTTTATTTATTTTTATGGCTGAATAATATTCCATTTTATGTAGATACCAAATTTTGTATATCCACTCATTAATTGATGGGCACCTGGGTTGCTTCTATCTTTTGGAAACTGTGAATAATGCTGCTATGAACATCGGTGTGAAAATATCTATTCAAGTCCCTGCTCTCAATTCTTTTCAGTATATAACAACAAATGGAATTGATGATTTATATTGTTATTCTATACTACACTTTCTGAGAAGCTGCCAAACTGTCTTCCCCTGCCACCTTTTTCTGGGGTGGGTTGGAAAAATGATCACCCTTGACATGGTTTGCAGGGGGAAAATAAATGAATACATTTAAAAAACAACACATTTTTTTAAAAAAGAGTGCGAGGTGAAAACTTATAAAGAAGGGCAAAGGAATCTCTCTTAAATTATAATATGATATATCTTATTAGGGTAGAGTTATAGGGGTTTTATGGTTGTTAAATAATGGGATACTACAAATTTAACTTTCATGCTTTTAATAGTTTGAAAATGTTGTCTAAAACAAAATAAACATAATTTCAATTAAATGCATCCTGAAGTGCTTAGGGTCAACAGTGCTGATATTTTCAAACTACTTGAAAAGCAAGAACATTAAAAGAGATAAACTAAAGATGATTATTGCATGGATTGATAAAAGGATGGGTAGGTGAATATATACAATACAAATAATGCAAATTGTTCTTGGTACAATATTGTTTACTCTATAATTCTTACATATTTACTGTATATTTAAGTGTTAACAAATTGAGAAGATATGCAAAGCAAAATGTCTGAACACTTTCAATGAAATATGAGAAGAACTTTGATATTTATAAGAAACTTCTTAGTGATTTTCAAATGAAGGACACAGCATTTCATATAATGCTACTTTAAATTATTAAAAATAAGAAAGGTGTGCAAGAAAACTCATAAAGTAACATAAAATTCTCCTTAAAAATTAACTCTTTGAAAACGTTTCCATATTATTAAGTTAAAGGTGAAATAATTACAAATAAAAAGTTCAAATTAAAAATTTAAGTGAAAAAACATTAGGTAAGTAAGAATGCAGTTTGTAATACCATATGTAACAAAAGTCTGTAAGGTAAATTTCTTTAAAAAATTCATGATCATCTCCCAAATATGTTATTTGAGTGTGTTCAATGTTGCACAATACAATTAGACAATAAGTATATGAGATAGATCTATTACAAAATTGAGAAAATCTTATTTTCAAAAGTGTGATACAGATAAAAATATTGATAACACTTAGATTAAAGCCTAGATAAACTCTTAGATTAAAGCCTAGTGTGGAATCTTTCAATTGTAATTATCTTACTTGTATTTATACACAAGATAATTTTTAGTAATATATATGGATATATATTAAATGTTGAGGAAAAACAATGAAACATAAAAATCAGGTATAATAACTATTTTATGTGAAATATATTTGTCATGGTCTCATGCATATATTAACTATAATTACTTATGAATTTGTATTTATATGCTTCTAATTGTGTATACACATGAAAAATGTCTGTAGAAGTACTGACCGTTTACAGATATCTTTCTTTTAATTCTTTGTATTTACTGCATTACTAATTAAAATGATTACATTGATTTGGAACAACATAATTTAATCTCATGCTCATCTTAAGATCCAACAAGTATAATAGCATAAAACCAAATACCAATATTATATTTTTGAGACATGTTTATTGCATCTATCTATCTATCATCTGTCTATCTATCATCTATCTATCTATCATTTATCATCTATGTATCACTTTTAGGAGTGTGTGTGTTTGTGTATGTGCAAGCATTTATAGAGGCTTTAGTAATGGACAACTTTCATTGTTTTCTGGCTTATATGAAATATTTTTCTAATGAATAAAAAATATAATGGTTGAATCATGTGAAAAGATGTTTAAAATATGGAACTCAAAAGACAAATATGAATGAGACAATGAAATGATTGGAAGAAGTTTCATTGAAATGACTATAAGGAGGTAAATGAATGAAGCAATGGAAATATTTTAGAGAGAAACAACTCATCCCTCCATTTGAACATATAACATTTATTCCGAATACAAAGATCATGAGATGTTGTCCTATAGAAAATGAAAGAAAAAGAAACAGATGAGGGATACCATGAGTTTATTTTTATATTTTCCCTATTGACTGGGTAATTGTGGTCCTTTCTCTGTTGGCATTTTTGGGAAATTCAGTTGATTTTTCCACACATAACCTCAAGTCAATTCTTCAAAGTTTACTGCTCCATATATAAGAACTGACCAGACAAGACTCCCTTCTATATATCATAAATCACAAGAAAATCTTAAAGCACAGTTTTTTTACATAAGAAAAGATTACTTAGGGCCATTAAATTTGTAAATGTACAAAAATTGAAACACATCTACATATCTCATGAGCCACTGAGAAATGATTTTTCATGGATATGAAGTCTATTAAAATTACCCCAATATTTTAAAAAAATAGAAGTTTTTGTGAAAATCGGATATATGCATACATACATACCTATATATGCATACGCACATACATATAAAGGAAGAACAAGGTCCAATTAAAAAGAAAAAATAAGGAAACAATAAATCTCTGAGAATTTACATATATATTAATGCTGAACTAAATCAAATGCAGGAAAGGAAATTATTATAGAGATGAGAAAATGTACCATAATTAGGCATTTCAAAAATGAATTCGAATATATGTAAAATTTCTACAAAGTATTAGAGTGATATAAAAATGGTAGAGCATAACATAAACAGGTTGTATTTATTTCAAAATTATATATGGAATTTAGAAAATTCCATGTGGTATTCCATGACAGAGATTAAGAGAAATATTATAGAATCATTTCCAGGGTTTTTTATAATAAATACTCAGTCTTACCAAAAGTTTTCACAAACACTGGAAATGAAAAATCCTCACTATTAAAAGATGTAAAAGGAAAAAAAAATTCCCCTAAATCAAACACCATAGAAATTAAAATATGTGTGATGAAAACACATTTTGATAGGGAACCAGAATAAATAAAACATAAAAAAATTCTCACCACATTTTTAAAACAAAAAGAGTTAAAAAATGAAAATAAAATGTATTTGAATTTTAAAAGAAGTAAAAGCACTGCCATTAGCAGCAGATACAATTTTTAATGTGGAAGTTAAAAAATATATGCAGATATTATGAGAATGAACTAGAAATTGGTTTGGAAAGGCAATTAGATGGGACAAAGATCAACAAATAAATATCAATCACAAATAAACTACTAAAAGAATAGAAAATGTAAAAGAAACAATAGAAAAAAGCATGTGATTTTGTGGCTAGAGAGAAGATAGATTCATGTAGGATAGATGATAGATAGATAGATATAGATAACAGGAGATTGATAGAGATATGTAGCAGATGGGCCACATCCTCACCAACATTTAGAGCATCCAGATTTATTTTACTAATCTACTGAATCTGTGGTAGTACCACATGGTCATTACACTTTCTATTCTCCAACAAAACTAATGTTACAGCACATGTTATTACTTGTGAAAGGAGGTATTTGTGCCTCCTTCTTTTTCTTCTGGCTTCATACGCATTATGGGAGTTCCAGAAGGAGAAGAAAGAGAGAAAAGAATATTTAAAGAAATTAAAAGAGAAAACTTTTAAAGCTTAGCAAAAGTTATGAATAAGAATATCCAAGAGGCCCAGAGACCACCAAAGACGGTAAATTTGAAAAAAATACACATCACATATTGACCAAACTGTTGAATGCAAAGAATAAGAAGAAAGTTATGAATGCTGTAACAATAAAGTAATATGCTATGTTCAAGTATGTAGGACTTTCTTCTGCCATTTTGTTAGTCTTTTTAACTCATAATTTTTTGGTCCAAAAATCAACCATTAATTTCTAATTTCATATTTGTTGATTTTTTGTTTGTTTGTTTTGCACATATGAAGTGCCTTCTCATTTCTATCTGGATATATTTTACATATATTTCCCTGTGATTATTATTAAATTAAAATTTAAGATCACATATATATAACAAATACTCAATGTACTGAAAGGACACAAATTCCAAAAAATAAATTTATATTTCATGAAATTTTCTTTTTAAATTGAAAATTTTAAGAAATTCCAGGATAAACAAAAGCTGAAAAGTTCATCACCAGTAGACCTGCCCTACAAGAATTGCTAAAGGGAGAACTTCATACTGAAAAAAAAAGACAAGAGCCTGTGGTGCAAAACAGCAAAAAGAATTAAAGACTTCTAGTAAAGGTAGGCATCTGGATAATTGAACATGCCAGAATTATTTTATGGTATCTTTTGCTATGTAATTCCACGTCTTACTTCCTACAGGTGTTAAAATGTAAACTTATAAAAAGCAAACATAAATCTATGGTGTTAGACACACAATGTGCAAAGATATAATTGGTAACAAGTGCAAGAAATTTGGGGGTCAAAGCGGTAAGGAGCAAATATATGTGTCTGTTAAGAAAGTCAAGTTGATATCAAAACAAATATGATTGTTATATCCAGAGGATGTTAAATTTTATCTGATAATTAACACAAGGAAAATATATGAAAAATGTACCAAGATTGAAATAAGGTGCTCCATATGGTACAAAGACAAAGACAAATGAAAATATAAAATTAGTCATTAATGGAAGATTTGAGGACCAAGAAAGCTATAAGACTTAAAAAGACTAAAATGATAGAAAAAAGCCCTGTGTTATCAGTAATGACTTAAAATGTAAATAGATTAAACTCAGAATTCAAAAGACAGTGATTGGCAGCATGGATAAAAAAGCATTTCCCAACTATATGCTCTCTGCAAGAAACTAACATTAAATTCAAGATATAAGTAGATTGAAATTGGAAGGGTGGAGGAAATATATATATATTTACCATACAAGTAGTAACTAAAGGAGAGCTTGGGTGGCTGTACTAATATTGAATAAAATAGACTTAAAATAAAAAAAATAAAGGACCAAAATGATCATTATATACTGATAATGGAATCAATTCATAGATATAAAATTAAAAATATGTATGTAGAAGATGAACATATAATAAGTAAACTCTGATATATATGAAAGAAGAAATTGATGATTCTCCCATTAAAAATAGGAGATTTTAATGCACCAGTTTCAATCATGGATAAAACATCTATAAAGTAGTGAATAGGAAAGGACAAAATCTGAATGACATTCTAAACCAACTAGACCTAACAGACATATATAAAGCACTTCACCAAACAACAAAATATATACTCTTCTTGAGTGCACATGGATCATTCTCCAAGATAGACTATTTCTTAGGTCATTATACAAGTGTCAATAAATTAATAAAAATATTGAAATCATAAAATGTATCTTCTCTGACTAAATTGGGATTAAGGTAGAAATCAATAACAGAGGGAGAAATGGAAAATTCATAAATATTTGGAAATTAAATAGAAGTCTTTTAACCAACCAATGGGTTTAAGAGGGAATCATAAGGGAAATTAGGAAATATATTACAGTGAATGAAAATGAAAATAAAACATAAAAACTTAGAGGAAGCAGCAAAGGTAGTTCTTGAGAGAGATATTTATTGCTCTAAATGCTTACCTTAAAAAAGAAAAAAACTATCAAATGAGAGACCTAATCTAAAAATTGGAAGAACAAGAAAAAGAAGAGAAAGCTAAACCTAAAGTGGACAGAAAGAAGGAAACAGCTTAGAGTGGTGATCTAAGATTTATATTATAAAAAAACAATAGGTAGAATCAACAAAACCAAAAGCTATTCTTTAAAAGGATCAATAAAATTGACAAACCCTTAATTAGAATGATGAAGAAAATAAGAGAGAGAACAAAAATAAAAAGAACCAGAAATGAAAAGGAAGCATTACTACAAAACCCATAGAAATAAAAAAAGACTTAAAGAGGATCCTATGAACAGTTGTATGCAATTACTTAGATAACATAAGCGAAATGGACAAAATCCAAGAAATACACAATCTACCTACCCTGACTCAAGGAATTAAGATCTCATGAAACCAGTAACTAGAAATGATATTGAATCAATAATCAAAAGCTCCCCCCCCAAAAAAAAATTCCAGAGCTAAATTTCTTCACAGGAGAATTTTGCCAAACATTTCAAGAAGATTAAAGACCAATCCTCCTCAAAATATTTAAAAAACCTGAAAAGGAAAAAACACCCCATAAGCCATTCTATGTAACCAACATTACCTTCATGCTAAGGCCAGAAAAAGTTAGAAAATCACAAACTAATATATCTTATGAATATAGGTACAAAAATCCTCAGCAAAGTACTAGCAAACAGAATACATAACTTTAAAGGATTTATATAACATGATCAAGTGGAATGTATTCGATGCATTCAAGGGTGGCTCAACATAAGAAAATCAATTAACATAATATACCATATTAGCAGAATGAAGGAAAAATATAATCTCATTTGATGCAGAAAATTGATTTCAGAAAATCCAGGATTTCTTGATAAAAAATATTTAGAAAACAAGGACTAGAAAGAAACTTACTCAATATGATAAAGGGCATGTAAGAAAAGGTCACAGCTAACATCATGAATAATTGTGAAAGAATGGAAGGTTTCCCACTAAGACAGGAAAAACACAAGGATGCCAACTGCAACCATTGTTATTCAACAGGAATTCCTAGGCAGGGCAATTAAGAAGAAAAACAAATAAAAGATACCCTAATTGGAAAGGAAGACATTAAACTTTCCCTAGTGCAGATGACATGATTCTATATAAAGAAAGTCCTGGAAATTCCCCAATGCTGCTAAAGCTAATAAATGAATTACGCTAAGTAGTGGAGAGCAATCTCAATCCTTGAATATCACTAGTGTTCCTGTATGGTAGAAATGAACAATCAGGAAAAGAAATTTTCAAAATCCATTTACCATAGCAACATAAAGAATGAAACCCTAAACAAGGTTGTAAAGAAACTGTACACAGAAAACTAAAAAAAAAAAAAAAAATTTAAAAAAATTGTTAACAATAATCAAACAAGATATAAATAAATGAAAGTGCATTCCATGTTCTTGGATTGGAAGACAAAATATTTTCAAGATGTAAATATTACCCAAAGCAATCTGTTGATTCAATGCAATCCCAATCAAAATTTCAAAAACCTTCTAGGCAGAAGTGGAAAAGCAAATCATCAAATTTGTTGAAAAGATAATGGGCTTTGATTAGTCAAAGACATCTTGAAAAATAAGAATGACATTGGAGGATTTACATACCCCAAACTTAAATTTTTTTTTTTTTACAAATACATCATAATTAATACAGCATTGCTCTGAAATTAACCGTCACATTTCTGTGATTTTTGACAAAGGGACAAAGACTTATCAATTGGGAAGAAACAAATGATGCTGGAAAAACTCTATCTCCATTGCAACTAAAGGTGTTCCCTTACCTAACACTATATATAAAAATCAACTCAAAATGGTTCAAAGACTTCAATATGAGAGTCATAACTATCAAACTCCTAAAAGAAAATATAGGGAAAATCTTCTGGAACATGTGCTAGGTAATGATTCTTAGTACACCCAAAATACAAAGAACAAAAGAAATAGTAGATATAAAGGGACTAAATGAAATTTTAAAATATCTTTTGTAACTTATAGGACTTTAACATGAAAATAAACAGCAACCTCTACAATGGGGGAAAAGATCTGATAATTATTTCACATCCAGAATATATAAATAAATCCTTCAACTCAATAATAAAAGACAAATAACCAAATTACAATGGGCAAAATACTTGAAGAAACATTTCTATAAAGAAGATATACAAATGCCCAAAAAGCACAGGAAAAGATGTTCAACAACGTTAGTCATTAGGGAAATACAAACTGAAACCACAATGAGATATGATTTCACATCTATTTGAATGGATACTATTTTAAAATTGAAAATCACAGGTGTTGGCCAGGTTGTGATGAAATAGGACAATTCATTCAATGCTAGTTGGAATGTAACATGGTACACCACTGTGGAATACAGTTTGGCAGTTCTTCAGAAAGTTAATTATATAATTAGCATATCACCTGGCAATCCCACTTCCAGGCAAACTCAGTTCAATTCAAAAGAATCAAAATCAGTAACTAACAAATATTTGTACACAAATGCTCAGGACATCATTATTCACAAATGCCACAGAATATATAGCAACCAAGAGTCCATCAGCTGATGAATACATAAACCAAATGCTCTTATGTACTCAATGGAATAATATTCAGCAGTAAAAAAAGTGAATGAAGTTCTCATACTTGTAAAAATATGGATAAATCTTGGAAACTGCCTGTTGAGTAAAATAAGCCAAGCTCAAATGGACAAATATTGTATGATCTCACTGATATGAAATAATTAGAGCAAGCCATCTCATAGACTCAGAATCTAGAATAAAGGTTACAAGTGGATGGGTTAGTGATAGGGAATAAAGAGTTAAAGTTTCTATTTGGAACAATGAAAATGCTTTGGTATTGGATGGTGGTGAGGGTGGCACATTTTGAATGTAATTAACAGCACTGATATTCATATCTGAATGTGGTTAAAGGGGGAAATATTATGTTGTATATATGATAATAGAATTTTTCTTAAATCCATGGAATTTCACTACATCAGTGAAATCCATAATCCAAATCCATTAATCCAAAATCCATAATCTAGGAATTATAGTTAATAGTACAATTATAAAAATGTTCTTTCCTCAATTATAATAAATGTACAACAATGCAAGGTGTTAAAAATACTTTTGCTAATTTAGCAAAATATTTGTGGCACAATATATGCTAAATTCATGGATATATAGATGTTCACTTTACAAATTTTGAATCCTTATTGTTCTTAAACTTTAAAGAAATTGCAAGTCCTTTAAAAAAAATCCTAGTAAATTTCAAGTGGGTGCATTCAAAATTTCACTTCGTGTCAATTTAAAATATCCTAAAAGTAACATGAAAGGAATGTGGGAAGATGGTGGAATAGAAAGTTCCAGCTTTCAGTCTCTTCACCAGAACAGCTATTAAACAAGCATGTACTGTCTGAGTCTACTATTTTGAAACTCATGAGTCCAGTGGAACACTGTACAGCATCCAGAGAAGAGCAGAAGGAAGATGTTAGTAAATTGTCCTAAAGACCAGTAAATTGCTCTCTCTGTATCACAGTTACCATTGCCCATCTGCCACTCTCAAGGCAGTGGAGAAGTGGGCTCTGGCCCTTAGTATAGCTTGCTCCTGTTAGAAAGGAACAACAACAACAAAAAACAACAACAACAACAAAAAACACCATCCCAAGGTACAGACAGGGCATGGGCTGATTGCTTTTCAAGACCTTTGATTATCTACTTCAGATCACATGAGGCCATGCTCTGATGATGTTGTATATGTGGCATAGAATAAAAATTTTTAAAAAATCTGTTGTTCAAACCTCACAAAAATAGGTTGGAGAGGAGACTTAAAGATTGTATGTTCCCTCAGAGTGAGCCCCCAGTTGAAGGCCTGCATTTTTGGGCAGGTCAAGAAAGCATAGCATTGGGGAGCAATGGAAAAAGTTCCTGGCACCCTTTCTGTCGCCTCCATCATTATATTTCAGGACATTTTTGAGAGGCCTAAATGAACATAAGGTTAGAATATCCTATTTACTTTGACAGTACTTCCTAAGCAACTCACAAGATATCAAACACACCTATTTATAGCACTTCTTTTTTATATGGTGAAAGAACAAATAATTTATAATTTTCCAGGAGCCCTAAAGGAAGTCTCAAAGACAATTTGAGATAAAGTAAACATATGTTAGTATTTGATCAGGGGAAGGCAAAAAGTCAAAATTGTCAGGAGGTTTGCAAACTTTATCAAATATGGCCATGGGTCACTGTGAAACATTAATTTGCTTCCTATTTATTCAAAGTGACAAAAATTTAAAATAATTATGGGAAATGAAATGATTCTTTTAAAAATGCAGTTATTTTCAAAGTGAGAAGATTTTAATCTCAAACAATTGGACATGATAAAGGAAACACAAATTAGAGGAAATTATTGTGATTAGACACAGGATATCTGCCTTCTAGGCCAATTAGTTAGAAGGTAAATAAAACATTTTACAATCTCTTACCAGGAGCAGAACAATAATCCCAGAAACTACTAAATTTTAGCATTGCATGAATATACTCTTTCTTAAAAGTGTTATACAAAAAAACCATTAAATTTCACCCAGAATTGACTGTGAAAAATAAATTTCCTTTTTCATAAATTAATGACATCTTTCCATTTCCATTCAGACTTTATCCTAACTTTTTATCTTACTTTTATTCTGCAATAGAAAATATTTTTGCTTTAAACCAGACTGCTCTCTCATTTCTTAAAAAAACACATCCTGTATACCATGCATAGATGACTTAGCAAAAGCCAAATATTTTAAAGGATGAAAACATCTTGGGATTCATCTTTAAGCTGGGAAATTGTACAAAATCAGTTATTGTTTAAATAACATTTGTCCAAATAATGACTCAAATTGGTTAAATCAAATTTACTTTTTTTTTACTATCTTAAATATCTAATAACATGCTTAAGGAATCCTCTAAAGATGCTGTCTTAGAATCATTACAGTTTTTAGAAATTCTGAATAGCGCTCAAAGAAATGCACCCCACTACTTAGGTGGAGACCTGGGTCCTTATATTCAAGTACATGTCTCAAATGTACTGTCTTGGTTAATTCATGTATTCCCAAGTGGCCACTTCAAACTCAAATCATGCTTGATGAAATATATCCATTTGCCCAGAAGCAAATATGAATTGGGCATATAGTGAGGAAACATTTATGCAAAAGGGTATTTGCAGGAGAGGAAGAAAGATATTTAGACTATGAAGCCTCAATGTTCAACCAAAGGTTCCCAAAATGAAAATTATTTGGAGTTCTGCAAACAGAAAAGCAGCTGTCTTAAGGTGTGCCAGAAACTCGATCCCACCCATCCCCACACCCGACAGAAGCATGAACTAACAAAGTAAAAATCCAGAAAAAACAAAAACCAAGACCAACAATAAGCCTCAAGAGCTCTAATAGGCACGTCATGAACACGCTCAGTGGCCATCTACCTGCCCTCAACTGACCCTTCCTTCCTTTCCCCTCTTTCTGGCCATAGTGGTTTGACATTGTTTATGAATGTCAAAAATAGATATTGGATAATATTTGTAAAGTAGTCTGTTCCTCTGGGCATATTAGAATGCATTGGATTCAGAGGTTTCACTTTTACTTGACCAAATTATGATTAGAGCATTGATTCGGCCATGTCAGTAGGACATGGTGGGCAGAGAGAACTATATGGCAGAGGAGTTAGTTGGACTTTTGGATGCTGGAACCCCAGGAAGTAAACACACAGGAGAAGAACACAGAGGAATAGAGGTGGCTCCATAGACATGGCAGAGGCCCCAGGAAGAGAGAAAGCCTGATAGTCTACAGCTGAACTTGTGGAGAGAACAGAGCAGCTGAGCCCAGAGGGGAAGAGCCCTGGGAGAGATACAGGACTTATCCCAGGCTACAACTGATATTGGAAGAAGCTGGGACCATAGAACCTTAAGAGGAATGGGGAGGCTGAACCCTTGCAGACATTGGCAGCCATATTGCTCCAACACGTGGCAGCAGACTTTGGTGAGGGAAGTAACTTACGCTTTATGACCAGGTAACTGTAAGCTTCTACCCGAAATAAATACCCTTTATTAAAGTCAGCAGATTTCTGGTATTTTGCATCAGCACCCCTTTGGCTGACCAATACACTTGCTTAAGGATGTTTCCATATGCTTCCATTTTGAAGCCCTAGAAGATGTTAAGACTCAATTATGTAAAACGAGCTACCTAGAAATGGAACGGCCTGACCATACCTTGATTCCAAAACCAGGAACAAACAGCCCTAGAATCTAGAGAATGTAGCAGTACTCCCCATGATGGAAATTCAATATTCTTTTGGTTATTGTGTGGGTCTCCACCCACTGAGAGAACACCTCATGATCATTTGAAAATATTCATATGCCTCCCCACACATCCCCCATCACTAACACCCCACACCAGTGACCCTCCCCTGCCACAGTCATGCCCTTTTTGTGATCCAAAACCTCTCCAAAAATGAAGTCAACAAAATAACCAAATAAAATTAATAAGAACATGAAATAGCACTAGTTTGTAAAATAATGAAATAAGAAATTGAAATAATATAAAAAATTTATAGACATTGTATCTTTCGTCACTATAAAATCTGTTTCCTTGTATGTACAGTGACAATTTTTCCATATATTCCCCGATTGTCTAGTTTTTTTTCCATTTTATCTTAAAAGAAATTTTAGGTTATGGAAAAGTCACACTGAAAATATAGGTGATTTCCATATACCCCACATCCTCCCCATTTTCCACTCTCTCCTATTAATAACATTTTACATGGCAATGGTACATTTGTTAAAATTAATGTACAAATATTGAAGCATTGCTACTGACCATGGTCAATGGTTTATATTTTAGACTGTACACTTTTATAGGTTTTGAAAAAATTTAAAATGGCCTGTATCCATTATTGCAAGAGCATACAGAACAATTCTAATGCCCTAAAAATGCCTTATATTCCATCTATTCTATTCTTCCTTCCTCCTCCCCTCGGAACCTGTGGTAACCACTAAGTTTCAATTTTTGAAGAATAAGATTCATATTTACTTGCAATAATATTGAGGGCTTGACATATTGGTCTGTTTTCTTTTATTGGACCCTGTCTATGTTCTCGAGGGATTCTTGCACTCTAATTGAGAACATAGCAGGACTCCCCAGGATGGGAGTTTAATATTTTCTTGTTTATTGTCTGGGTCTCCACCCACTAAGATAATGTATCATGACAAGATGAACACTTACATATTCCACAGAAGTATGACCCTGGTGTGCCCTGTCCTGTATATACCCCCACACATAATGCCCTACACCAGTAAACCCTCCTCTGCCATATTTGCCAAAAGAACATTCTCAACATTGTAGTTTTAACCAGAGATCTGTAATTCCCCAGATTTCGTCTGCCACTTCCTCCACCCCTTCACCCCAGTTCCATGGATAGTCTATCCCAACTGCCACTCATTCTTTACAGGATACAGTAAGGGAGTATGGTATGGTGAGCTGATGTTCATATGGACAAAATCTGTGATAAGGTACAAGAGTGTGGTTGGGCAGTGGATGGGTGTAAGAGTGGTGCAGTGATGTGATTGGACTCAGAGGTGCTGGTCTGTGCAGGGGAGTAGGGTGGGGAACTTGGTTTGGGCTATCTGTCATTAGGTAGTATGTTTCCTATGTTTTTTTTTTCAGTTGTCCTTCAATAAGGGTGGGCAATTTTCCTTCTAATTTCTCTTTTGCTGCATTTTAAAATCATGAATATGGGTTGAATTTTGTCAAATACTTTTCTGCATCTGAAGAGACGATCATAAGTGATTTTTACCCTTTATATTGTATATTAAACTTACCTTGCATTCTTGGAATAAATCCCAATTAGCTACAATGTAAAGGCATGCATATATGTTGCTGGATAATATTTTCTGTTATTTTGTAGAAGAGCTTTGTGTCTCTAATTTTTAAAAGACATTACTCTTCCAATTTCTTTACTTGTCATGTCTTTGTCTGAGTTTGGTAACAGGGTAATACTGACCCCAAGGAATGATTGGGAAGTGTTTCCTTCCCTTTAGTACTTTACAATAATTTGTGCAGAATTGGAACCATATTTTCATTAGATGTTTCATAAAATTCACCCATGAAGCCTTTTAAACCTGAAAGATTCATTGTGGGAAGATTTTTACATGAATTCAATTTCTTTGTTCATTATATGGCTGTTCAAGTTCACTATTTCTTCTGTGTGATTGGGCAGTTTGAGTCTCACAATTTACCCATTCATTAAGTTATAAATTAATAGGAAAAAGATTGACCACATACTCATGACACTTCCTGTATGTCTTTAGAAACTATAGTAATGCCTCTTCTGGTATTCATTGTATTAGTACCTTAATTATTTTCTTTTCATGACTATTCTGTCTGCAGGCATCCCAATTTATTGATATTTTTAAAAATATTTTGTTTTTAACAGCTTTCCTATTTTTATTTTAGTGTTTGCTATAAGAATTATAGATTGTATCATATATTTATCGCAATCTATTTTTAAGTTATATTAAACACCTTCATAAAATATATGAATCTTATACTTCCATTTATCTTCTCAGCATTATTGTTATTTCTATCTTATATTCTAATCACAAGCATATTCTATATAATAAAATCCATTGTTCTTGTTTTGTGTAGACAGTTGTCAAATGAGAAGCAACAAATTCTGACAGTTTGAAGTTTTTTGAATCCAAGAAAAAAGATCATGTGCTTTGAACTAACCCATTCCTTAGTGGGTATGGGTCCATTTGATTGTTCTAGATTCAGTTAAGGGACCTTTTGATTAGATTTCTTTGGGCCTTTCATTGGATTACATCAGTGTGGTGTGACCAAGGTTAGGTCTCTGGAGTCTTATATAAACAGAGAATTGCAAGCAGAAACACACAGAGAAAGAGAGATACCACTTTTACCCTTCCATGTGAGAGCAGATTACAGGATCTCCTACAGCCACAGAAAGACATTGAAACCCTGGGAAACTAAGGGAGAGGCCAGAGGCTGGGATGAGCAGAGCACAGAGGCATGGAAAGAGGCCCTTAAGAGGCTAGGCCCATGTAGCAGCTCAAAACTGCCATGTGCATGATCTCCCACAGCTGAGCGGGGGGGGTGGCGGGGAAGTGAACCTGGAGAAGAAGGCAGAGCTATCAGAGCTGCTATTTTGTCTAGCCATATAGCAGGAGTCTAGGGATCAATCTCAGCTATGAGAGAGCATCTGTAATGATGCCTTGATTTGGACATTTTCAAAGCCTTGGAATTGTAAGCTTTTACTGATAAATTCTTTTTATAAATGCCCAACCATTTCTGGTATTTTGCTCCCAGTAACTTTAGCAAACTATAGTACAAACTAAACTGTAAAGCAAAAAAGGTGTTTCTTTGGAGTCTTAAAATTGCAATTCCGTACAGGATTTTGGTCCTAATCCAATTGTATCCTGTTTTTTGTGCTTCCAAGAAAGGGGTTTGAAAGATAAAGAATAATATTACATAAATTATTTGTGATTCTTGTGTATTCGGGGGTGCTCCAAATGACCTTCAGTTTAGATCTAATTACTGAGTTCCTTATTTCCTGGTTTCCAGTGACTGGATGTCCTTAAGGTTTTGAGGAATGTTGTTGCTTTTGACTATGCATACTTTTGCAGTTTGTGCTATCTGGTTGATATTTCCATAAAATTTAACTCTAGAATAATTTCCCAACTCTAATTTAAATCTCTTAGCCATAGTAAATCTATTTTGTTTCATTTCTTTTCACATTTACCCCTGTCAATCACAATCTTTCTCTGAAAGCATCACTGATCAGCATTTGGTGTTAATCTCTTAGCACCAGGGATTCTTATCCCTGGGAGTCATGTCCCACATAAGAGGACAGTTAGTGAGTTTATTTATAGAAGTTGGCTTACAGAAAGGACACATTTGGGCAACAAGGAGGTTTTCAGGGGTAACCCTTAAGCATTCATTATAATTAGGGTTAGTTTCATCAATAAAGAAATAAATTTTCATAAGTGCAAGATTCAAGATCTCAGGCTATGTGCATTAGCATAACATGGGAGGTAATTGTGTCCATTATCCTGGTAAGAGACATTGTGAGTAAAATAAGAAAAAAAATTAGCAAGGTTTGAAATATCCTACAAATCCAGTCTCTCTAAAAATCCAAGGTTTATCCAACCAAAGCTTCAGGGTTCATAGTTCATGAAATGTTTGAAATTTCTCTATGTCTTCCTTGTTTATCCAGGATTGAAATCCCATGGGTGTGGCCAATAACTGGGTCTCTTCTAGGGAATCTAAATTAGCACAGACTCAGGAATTTTTTAGAATGCCTAGGTAATATGCCCTTTTTATGGCTGGTAATAAAGGATCGTGAATGGCAAGCAACCAGAAAGAACAGGTTGGGGCAAGAATATGTAGTTTAAAAGGGGTAGGGTTCATTATGCAAGGGACAGAGACAAACTGGGAAACAAAAGAAAGAACGAGTAAGGGAGGGATAACAAATGTGAATTAAAGAGCTAATAGTATAATAATGAAGATTATAGCAGGTGTTGTTGAGTTCATTTCAACCTGATGAAAATCAGGTCCAGTCCTGTTTCTTGGGTTAGCCATTGACATCAGGTGTAATCTACTTCTGGGTGACTTAAGCAAAACTTAAATATTAATGTACAGGCCAGGTACCTGTAAGTATTATGTATATAGGCCTGGTCCCAGATCTTGGGTTAGCTGTCTATATCAGATGCTGTCTTGTTAAATTTGAGCTTTAGTTCCCCAGCAGGAAAGGATAACCAGGCAGGGCTGGGAGATTTCTTTAAATGAGAAATATGAATTCAAGAATCAGCACCTTCTAATTTAGCTGCACATGGGTTAGTTAAAAGTACTTCATAGGGTACTTTCCAGCCATTTTGGAGTACATCTATATGGAGGTGCCTTTTCCAATATACAAGTTTAGGTCGAAGGTTGTGGTTTCAAAATTTTCAGCTCCCCAGAAGCAAGCTGTGGAATGTTTTTTCTGTCAGAAACTTTCATTTTTATTTAAGATTTAGACTAGTTTCTGACAATAGATGAGCATATATTCCTTTAGGAGGCAGTACTCATATAGTTCAGAGTTTATTTTCATAGGTTGCTCTGTTCTAATTTCTAATGGTGATAACATATTTTCTAATAGAAATAGATTTTAGATTTACTAAGTAAGGCTTTTGACCATGGTACATTGTGAGATTCCATGAATTTAGATAATTGAGTTTTAATTACACCATTATTTTTCTTTCTGTTAATGCTGAAGACAGGAGATAATAGGCACAATGAAAATATTGGAATATAGGTCATATTTTGCATATTTTTTTCATAATTTGCCTTTTAAAGTAGATTCCTTGGTCATTGTAAAGTTCCAGGGGACTTCCCCAGTTTAGAATTGTTTATTCTAATAATAACTCTGTGATAGTACCTGCAATAGCCTGTTTACAGGGAAAATCTTCAGCCCAATAAGAATGCATACAAATCATTATTAAAATGTATTTCTAGCCTTGGGATGGGGTAATTTAATTGAGTCCAATTGCTAAACTTCAAAAGATCCTTTTGGTAAGTGAAAAGGTTCTCTTTTTTTATAGCTCTTGTAAACATTTTATTTAACTTTCAATAAAAATATAGATTCCAAACTAGCAATTATCAGTCAGGAACAGCTCAACAAATTTTCAGTTTTTAATCTTCAAGTCCCATATTCACAGCCACCTCTGTCTGATTCCCTAATTCTCTGTGGAAATTCCAAGCAATAGTTTGGTTCACTTGATTACCTCACAGGGGCCATTTCTTTCCTGCCATACATTTGAATCCAGAACTCATGATGTGTGGCTCATAATACTTTAGCCATCTACAAAAGTGTCTGGAAATTAGACATTTTGAGCCATATTCAGGGACATAAAACTTCTTTCAAGGGATCTAGTGAGTCCTTGTATTTACCTCCGACATATGTCTTTCTCCTGTCTCTTAAATGCTGGATTACAGCTCTTGATCATTCTACCCTGGGGATCCGTTTTCTTTAATCTCTTTGTCGTGCTCTGGAGAAATACACTGACTTTCTATGGTGGTGAAAGCATCTGAATCCAATTTCTTCTTTTCTTCAGTTGGTGCAAGTCGAATTTGTATTTTATATGTTCTGCCCAATCACGGTCCCCAATGATAATTAGATCACAGAAGTCAAACATGTGATAACTTCTCTTGTTCTCAGCTTCTTTGTACATTTTTATTGGGGTGGCTGTAGGCTTATGACCCTGGATGAAACTTTGGATGATTTCAAGACCAGGTTCAAGAACAGACTCCTCCCACTTTGAGACATTGGATACCTCTAGGCCATATACCAGGGGAACAATGGGACCAGGTCTCCTTAAGAAATGGTTTTTAAGCCATCAGTTTTGCTTCTAGGCATATCTTTTGTCACTTATTTCAGAACCTCAATACCTTTCTTTAGGAGCTGGTTACTAGTCTCTGGTGTGCATTTTCCCTCGGTGGTTAGATACTCATGAAATTCCTTGAAGCCAATTGACTGGAAGATACCACATTGATATTCCTGGCTATTTTCAGCAACTTCCTTCTGATTATAGCATCTGTGAAAATCTCTTAGCTCTTCCAAGAGCCCAGCGGCAAGCATATCATCCACCCTCTTATCCAAGCGTTCATCTAGAACTGTCTGGTCAGCATAAAGCCAGAGGATACAGGGGTTAGGGAACTTCAGAGGGCCTCCAAGGGGACCACCTCTGCATGTTGGTGATGAAAAAATTCACTATGAGAGATTCCTGTTTCTTCAAATACTTGCAAGCTCCTGGGTACTTTACGTTTGTCATGTGGGTTGCAGCTTGGAAGCCATTTCTGGGTCTACACTGCCTAGGCATTTGTGAAGAACATGGCTATCCTCCTTTCCAAATTCTGCTTCCTAGTCAATCACTTTCTCAGTACCTGTTACCTGGGGCTTGGTATCAGCAAGAACTTTCCAGAGCAGATACTCAATGGAATAATTGGTTCCTCCCAAGACAATAGGAAATTTTTCTTGGGCAAATATGTCTTCAATGAGAGCAATTGCCTTGTTCCTGAAGTCCACCACATGTAATTTGTCACAAGAGGATCCACAAAGTTAATCATGGGGTGCTGGCAGAGTCTCTGCTCTTGTGAAGAAACCTTGTTGGTGATTATGTCTAGACCTTCCTAGAGGTGCTTGGAGTCAGCGCTGACCATCTCGCCACTGAGCCGCTGGCCTAGCTGCCAATGTGCCAGGGTGGATTTGCCAGTGCCGGTGACCCCAAGAGTCACTTCAAGAGGCAGTGTACCTTGCAAGCCCGTGGAGCCCGGGGCTCACAGGAACTGCTTTTGTAGCCCTGCTGCTGACATCTTGAAGACATCTCCAAAAAGGTTCTTGAGAGTTATGGAAAGGTTTTCCCTGGATTTTGCTTGGGACAAATTAAATAATCATGATAACATTTTCATAACTTTTTCTGGGGATGGATTTCAGGAAATATAGCTTTCCCCAGAATACCATTTCATCAGTATTCCAGGAAGTCATATTATGAATAATTTCCAAAACTGCTTCCTGAAGGCCATTAAGGATCACTGGTTTACTATAAGGTCCAAGTCTTGATTTAATTACAGGTTCATAAAAGCAGCCAGTATTTTTCTCTTTTTATATCTCCTTGGGAAAAGCATTTTGTTGAGCCTCAAGTACTAAATATTTTCATTTTTTCAAAACAGTTATTTGGTTCAAAAGTCATTAGAAACAGGTAGAGGATATGAATTTATAACTGCACATTTGCAGCTTTATTGTCATGTGTTTGAACATGTTTTCCTCTCTAATTGTCCAAATATGGCCAGAAATTTTAATTATAGTCAAAGCCTTTGGTAATAGTATAGCATTTAGCAATTCCATTGCATAAGAGCCACCACCAACACCCCTGGAGGTAAAAAAAAAACAAAAAACAAAAAAACAAAACACCTCTCTGTTTCCATAACATTCCCAAATCTTGAACAACCAAAGGAATACTGGATATCAGTGTATTTATTAGCTGTGTTTCCTTCTGAAAGTATACAGGCTCTTGTGAGGGCAAAATGTTCAACTTTTTGGGCTGACATAGTATTAGCTAAGGAATTTTTTTCCATTATTTCGTGGTGATATCCAACAGGATAGATTCCTAAGTTATTTTTGCAGTTGGGACCATCTGTACACTGGATTATATCTTCATTATCAAATGGTGTTTCTTGAAAAACTATTTGAGGGGTTAACTGGTCAGTTAAATCTATACATTCAGGAGGCATTTCATCCCCAATAGTAAGAATAGTAGTACTAAGGTTGTGACAACAAACAAAGGAGCTATGGGAGGAGAAAGTGAGAGACTTTCATAAGAACTTATTCTATTAGTAGAAAGTACTACTACATAATGATGGACATAAATAGTTAAGAAAGTTCTCACAACTAATTTTTCAATTGATTCTAAAATCTTTACCATTTCTGCAATGGACTTCATGCAAGACGGAGTCCCTTGGTTATACCATTCAATTGCTGGCTTTATTATCCTAGAGGTCTATAATGGTTTCCACGATTTTATATAAGGTGTTCCCTTCTTATTCTCGGGCAAAGGGCAAAACAGGTAATTTGCATTTTGGGTGTCCCAGAGTGGAAGTGCCAATCAATTATGTTTATTTCCTTATAGAAATTTTGACTATTTTAATCTTAAATAATGTGCTTAATTGTTCAGTTTTAAGCAACATATATAGTGGTCACACCATCAAAGAAAAATTAAGAATCCAATTTCTACAATAGCCTACAAGGTCTTAAAATCCTCTTAATTGACATTTGGTTATGGGAATTGGGAAATTTAGAATTCTTTGGATTCCAACAAATTCTAGGAACAGACACTGGGGGTAAGGATAGGTAGGGCAAAGACAATGTGGCTCACATCACTGGGCAATGTGGACCATAAATTTGTTGGTATAATATCTAAAAGAAAGTGGTGTTTAATTTTATTTCTTTGACTAAATAGATATTAATTATTAATTATCCTGGTCTGCTGAATCTGATTCTAAGAGGTTTAATAGTTAAAATGGAAAACCTGAGAATTGTTACTATTTTTTTAACCTATTATAAAATTCATATATGAACTTATCAAGTTTCTGGGAACACAGTTGTATTTTTCTCCAATCAATAATTTTTGGAGAAAACTTCGTGTATGACCTTATGAATTTCCTTAGCTTGCTTAAATTCTTTAGTTAGTAGCTCTTCATTTTGAAAATTAATTAAAGGAATCTTTCTAATTATGTTTGTCTCTCTAGATTCTGATGTGACCTTCACCAGCAGTCATGTGATTTAACTGTTTCATAAATCTGAATGACAAGATTGAATTATTTTGCAAAACCTACTGGATCTTCAGTAGTATATTGGAAAACCTTATCACTATAGAAGTGAAGTACTACCGAACTAGGAAATAGAAAATGGAGTAAGAGAGTTTAAAAGAGGGTTTGAATACTCAGAATTGGGTTCCAGCTAATGTTTCAAACTTGTTAATGTGCTTAGATAAATTTTTGTTAATTTTTGTTAATTTAGTTTGTTTTTTTCTTTAAAAGAAGTAGTTTTAGAATTAGTTATACATTTGAAAGCTTCCAAGTACCAATTAAAATCAGTGTCCCATTCAGTTTGCCTAGTTTTAGAACCTTCATTTTCCAGTTGAGCAAGCAAATATGATTATTTAGACATATTAAAACATCCCCATTGTTGCAATTATAATTTGAGACCTTCTCTATTGTGCAAGGTTCAGCAGGATAAGATTTTACAATAGAAAAAAAAACATAATTATTTGAAACCAGCTTGTGTGCTACAGGGCTGTGCACCATTAGAGTTCTTAGGAATTGGAAACCATTCTTTTACTTAGTTCAGATGGTGAGCAATCCTAAACACTAACCCTGAGAGGAATTGTTAGGATTTGGGCAAGTGTGATGTTTTACAGTATGCCTTTCATGAGTTACTTACTTTACCTGGCAGAGAGCCTGTGCTCTAGTTGTGCAACCTGTGACTAGGGGTCCCCAATGTGTAAATTGTCGTGAAGGTGGTGACAAAACTTGCATTAATCTAACCAGGCCATAACCACCTTATTATATCATGGGGGTCTTGTTTTGTGAAACCCAAGGCTTCTCGCCAAAAGGGTGTGCACTCTAATGATTGATTTCTCATATTGAGAATATGGGTCAAACTGATTGTTAAGGAGGCATTCCTCCACTAAGAAGAGCTCAATACCAAATAGAAAATTTTTTAATTCTCATTCAGGTGCTTTTCAAACAAGGATAGTGCCCCTGGATAACAAAAGGGCAAACAAAAGGATTGCTGACACCAGACCAAACCAGAAGAATAGAGGTTCAAATACACTAAAGAGCTGCTGCCACCAGCCCTATACCAAAAGTACAGAAGTCCAAATACATAAAAGGGCTGCTTTTACCAGTCCAAACCAAAAGAACCAAAGTTCAAATACCCTTTACCAAAAGATACCCAAAGGAAAGCCAGACTTTCAACCAAAAATAAGATGGTCTGGAAGTGAGAGACTAATCAACAGGAACCCAAGGCCGTCAGGGAGATGACAGAGTGCAGGGGGCTCTGGCAGTGATTGTTCTTTAACCCAATGTTAGCTCCTCTGACAACACGTAATGTCAGCTGAGAAATAACAAACTGAGATGCAAGTCAAGAAAACCATTTATTTGGATGCCTTAGATTTACAATTCAGGGAGCACAGATTTGTCCCATCTTGTAGCTTCCAATTAAGGGTGTTTAAAGAAAAAGAAAGAGATTACATAAGTTGTTGGTGATTATTGGATATTTGGTATGTTCAAAATATCACTCAAGTTAGTTTGCAGATTTCTTCATCTTTTGATTTATTTATGGCTTCCAGATGTCCTCAGAGCATTGAGAAACAATCTTGATTGAGGCTATGCATCTTTTGGCAGTTTGTGATATCTGGTTAAGACATACATAAGGGTGTCTTTCTGAATGCCCTCTTGACTCCATTTTAAATTGATCTATTTTGTTTGATTTCTTTTCACAAGTGACACAGATGATTCAATTGGTAGCCCAAAAATGTTAATTTTGTCATATCTTAAAAAACCAATTTTAAAGAATTAAGTACTATTTTTTAATTAATAATATTCTCACCATCATGTATAATGGCAAACAAAATATATAATTTACAAATTACCATATGTTCTATTAAATCTATGATATATCAAGTGAATAGAAAATTGGGAGGAAGAGTAGTGTTAGGAGCTGCAGAGCATCTGTGAGTCTGCAGAAGTCCTGTTAGAGCCTAGCCCAGCCCAGCCCAAACCCACCCAACACCACTCAGCACCTACCCAGCCTGATATGGGCCCTCCAGTCAGCAGTCTTTTCATGCTTCTGCTGCTGCAGTGAGTTTGGAAGGACGAACTGCTTGACCAAGGACAGCCTATTTTTTTTTACAACAACCAATTAAAAGTGGCCACAGATGGTAGGTTATGGTTAAATGATCTCTACAACTTCATATTCCAGAGACCAGTTTTCTTGTCTATGAAAACCACCAGCAGCAACATCATCATGACACTCTCTGGACCCCAGACAGAATGCCTCACATTTCCCAGCTCCCACAACTAGCTCAGAAAGCAGAAAAGGGACTGGAGTATCCTTCTCATCAACTGCCCAGAAAATGAAAACTGTCCATTTCCTAATAACCTGGTTCAGAAAAAATCTAATAGGGATAAAGAAACCATGGTTTTCTACAGCATCACTGGCCAAGGAGCTGACATGTCTCCTGTCAGTGTTTTTATTACTGAAGCAGAAACAGGGTGACTTAAGGTGGTAGAGCCTCTAAATTCAGAAACTATTGCCAAGTACATTTTCTATCTCATTCCATGTCTTCCAAACGGAATGCCATTGAGGAACTGATGGAGATTGTGATCACTGTTATCAATTCAGAACTACAAAAAGCCCAAGTTCACCCATGAGGTCTTTTAGGAATCTCTCATAGGAGGTGCACTTCCAGGGACCTCTGTGATGCAGGTCTCAGACACAGCTTAGGAAGAAGATGTGAACACCTGCCATGTTGCCATCACTTATTCTGTCATCACCCAAGAGCCAGTGTTACCTCACAGCAACATGTTCACCATCTCATAGGGCACAGGCATCATCAGTGTGGTCAGCACCGGGTTAGACGAACATACCCACATATGCCCTGGTGGTTCAAGCAGCCACCCTTCAAGAAGAAAGTTTAAGCACAATAGCAACATCTGTGATCATGGTCACTGACACCAATGATAACCGTACCATCATCAATCCAACCACGTACCAGAGAATGGTGCCTGAGAACAAGGTTAATGCTGAAATTGCCATACTCAAAGTGACCAATGCTCATGCCCCTAAAACTGTGGCATGGAAGCTTCCATTTTAAAGGATAATTAGGAGCAATTTGTTGTCATCATATGTTCAGTAACAAATGAAAGCAATTTGAAAAGAGCTAAGGGCTTGAATTTCCCCCACCCCAAGTCTCCCTCCTCTGTTTGCTCATTGTTTTTGTTCATTGTCTGCTCTTGTTTTTGCTTGTTGTCTGCTTTGTTTTGGTGTTTTTTTTTTCTCATGTCTCCTCATTGTTTGCTTGTTGTTTGTTTATCTTCTTTAGGAGACACTGGGAACTGAACCTGGGACCTCCCATGCGGGAAGTAGGCTCTCAACTGTTTGAGACACATCCACTCCCAAGAGCTTGGATTTTGATGTCAAAGAGCAGTATATTCTATTTGTGAAAATGGAGAATGTGGCCTCCTTTGTGGCCAATCTTCACAGCTATGGTCACCATGAACATATAAGATGTCCCCATCTTCAATCTGTTGCCATAAGCATGACTATTTCCAATAGAAGGACCCATCAATCCCTGTGTCTCAAAGGAAAAACACCTCTTTCAATGAGAAAGTGATATATTTGGAGTACACAAGCAAGGAACTGAGGGAATCTTCCCAAAACCAGTTCAAAATGAGAATGGGAGCTGGGTATTTTATAGGCAAAATAGAAAAATTGTAGGGGAGCAGAAAACACATTAAAAAAAAAAAAACCCCAAGCGATGCTTACAGGAGTCTTGTGAGAAGTGTATATGCAATTTCTCTGTCTTGTGTTTTCTCAAGCACATCAAATTTGTCCTTGGTTTCAGAGGCTAATAAATGACAGTTTAAAAATTGTGTGGGTGCCTACATGCAAGGTATTCATGACTACATTTTAACCAATCATTCAAGGATATCAAGCTTTTAAAACTTTTTTTCCCTGAGGAAAGCTACAGATTTATTGGGTCATAAGTTGCTCCTGACACCATTCTGTCTAGTTTTTCTTTGAGACATTATCTTATTTGTATAAGCAGAACTTAGAAGATCTGGTTAATATCCTTCAGGGAAATAAGTACAAAGAGTAAACTTCTAAAAATAGACTGAGTAAACCAACTCAGTTAGTTTGAGGGAAGGGTATTAGAAGATCTAAAGCTTCTTAAATGGAGAAATCTTAATAAATATATTTTCTAGCTATCAAATCCCCCCATCAAGAGAATGGGGATGACTGATGACCTTGGTGTGGGTCTAGAAATCATATCTCACACTACCCAGGGACCAGACAGGTTTATGGAATAGAAGACAATGTACAGATCTGGACATATCAGCCAACTGGCTGTAGATTAATCACAACACTTGTGCCATTTCCAATTGGGCTGAGTTGGACAAAGAGGATGTAAAGAACAAGGTGGACATGGCCCTCATTATAGCTACTAAAATAGTTCTCCACTTACTACTGGGATAGGAACCTTTCTGCTGACCCTCCTTGATATGATGACCATTCTCCCATACCAGGACCTCGAAAACTGTAATTCTGCAAGCGTGATTCACATCCTCATATAATAAATATCGCTGATCCAAATCTTCCCCCAAGTACTTCTCCATTCATTGCAGAACTAACACATGGGACCTTTCTCAACTGGATCATTGAATGCAATGATGCAGCCCAAGAATCTCTCATTCTGAAGCCAAAGAAAACTTAGAACTTGGCAATTACAAAATAAATCTCAAGCTCCTAGATAACCAGAACAAAGACAAGGTAACTACCTTAGAAGTCCTAATATTGATTGTGAAAGGGCCATTAACAAATGTAAGAGAACCACACTAATTACAAAGGTAAGATTGCAAGTTCTTGCCATTCTGCACTTTCTTAGGAGAATCCTTGCTTTGTTAATCCTGATTCTGCTGTTTCTACTGTTTGGAGGAGAAGGGTGGTCAAAGAGCCCTTATCACACCCAGAAGATGACACTTGGGACAACAATTATTTCTATGAAGAAGGAGGTGGAGAAGAGGACTTAAATTTTGACTTGAGTCATTTGCACAGGGACCTGGAAGCTCAGCCAGAAGAAACTCACAATGATGTAGCACCAAGCCTTCTTAGTGTGCCCCAGTATGGTCCCTTCCCCTCCAATCCTGATGAAATGGGAAAATTTGTTGATGAAAATCTGAAGGTGGCTGATAGTGACCCCACTGCTCACCATGACTCTTTGCTCCTGTTTAACTCTGAAGGAAGTGGTTCTGAAGCTGCCAGTCTTAGCTCCCTGAACTCCTCTGAGTCAATCCAAGATCAAGACTATGACTACTTGAATGATTATTGCAGTCCCTTCAAGAAGGGGGCAGACATGCATGGAGAAAGTGAGGATAACTAAGGGACTAGAAAGAGATAGGGTGTGAGGTAGTCCCTATACCCATGTGATAGGAAACAGGAATGATGTTTCTAGTGATTTTTCAGCTCCTTTCATATGAAATGAGTTTTTGTGAAAAAGACACCAGAATCATTTTACAGTTAGGATGGTTACAACTTTATTGATCTTGTCTGTGTGTTGGAAAGGTTTTGACTTATTTCTTGATTCTTTTTTTTTCTTTCATCACTTTTTTACATGGTGATGGTGTCTTATTAAAGACCTGAGATTTTTATGTTTCTAAAGAACAGTTTTAGATTCAAGTTTCTGCTACCACCTTGCAGACTTCCTTATGGGTTTTCTCTCATTTTTTTTTCTAAAAAGAAGAATGACTCAGCTGCCCTATTTCTATTGTTTTGTGTATATGGTAAAAAAATAATTTGTGTTTTTTCCTTCATCACTGCACTGGAGTCCCTTGTTCTAATATTGCTCTTATTTTTTGTGAATTCTATTACAATGTCCCAAATGGAATTTTCAATTGCAGTATCAACTGTGCCTTTTTAAGCTAAGAGTTCTGTGTCTTACTCTGGCCTTATATCAACTGAGTGTTGTGTATTCATAAAGACCTTTAACATTTTTCCTTTTTCATCTTCTGAGTACGTAACCGAAACATGCATCTATCCATTTACTTGCTCTGGGTAAAAAATGGTTGGGATGTGAATGTCATTATGGAGCACTTTGGTTGTAAACAGAGCAGAAAAATTTTTTTTTTCAGATGCCACTTAATTTTTAATGTATATTTATCACTAAAACAAAATAATGGTATATTCTGAGGCTTAGAATAATGCCTAAAATGTTGCAGTCAAAGATGGAAAACAAACTTGTTACAACAGAGGGGAAGTTTGAACAAAGGGCTTAGAGATAGGAGCAGAGGTTGTCATGTCATGGGCTTGGAAGTTTAGCAAAAAATGCTGAGAATAGTTGGGGTGGGTTTACCTCTGTCCCTGAAAATTCTGGACTAAAGGAGGAATATCAACACAGATCCTTATATCATGGTTTGTAACTGAAACACAGAATTCTCAAGTGCCTACATTTGGTTATAGCTACTAAAAATGTTGGCTTCTCTGGATACATTTGCTCCACATCTGAAGTATGTGTAGAAAACTGAGAATATTAGAAAACCTAATTTTTTTCTTAGGAGCAGGAGGAAAAAAAGCTGCCCTAGAGGGTGTGTTAAGCAAAAGCAGTTAGGGGTTCAGGGCCACAATTTGCATTTTCTATTAGTTGAAAGGAGAATTTCAAGAAATTTGACAACCACAAGAAAAAGTTTTATCTATATTGCTTTATTAATTATCATCTCTTTTTAGCATAAAAAATATATCTGCAATCACTTCTTAGAATTGTCTTGATTTTTCTGCAGTTTAAACAGTATCATTTATAAATATATATATTATATATGTATGTATATTATAAGTACATTATATAGCTTGATTCTGTGTAGAAAATATTATGATAGTTTTGTTTGAGTGTACATATGTGTGGGTGCTGATAATTTTGTATTTTCATTTGGGGTGGAAAGGGAAGGCAATTCAAGGTAAGAAAATTATTCTCCGAGATGCATTTTTATAAAATTTATTTTAAAAATTGTTTTAAAAATTGTGAGTTAAATATAGAACTTCCTTGAAAAAATAACCCACAGACTTTCTGTAGAAATTCATAAATGGCTTTTCAAGTAAATTTCACATTCAGAGACAAGGCTAAAATATACTCTAAATTATAATTCACCTCAAAAATACTCATAAACTAAAAGGAATCACTAATGGAAATACAGTTAATTACTGAGGAATTGAATAATCCCCTTTAAAAATTAACATGAACACAAAGGTCAACACAGTAGAGTACTAATCTTTAGAAGGGAAGGCCCTTACAAGAATAGATGTTAATATTACAAAGTAAAAAATAAATAATATAGTGTAGTACTGATGTGAGAATAAATATATCCAAAATAGAGTGCTCCAAAATAAGTGCATATTTTCATGACAATTACTTACTTGAAAATGGGATTGTCAAAACAAAAAACAAGTGGAGTATTTGGTAGATGGTGACAAGAACACTGGATAAACAGCAGAAGAAAAATCACCTGTATCGTTTCTTTTCTGCTTTAAATAGGTGGAGTACAGATAGATTAAAAATGTAAACTTAAAAGATACAACTAGAGAATTAGGAGGAAAAAGAGAAATGTTTGCCATGTTTGGTTGCAAGAAATTCCTTGAAAAAATGTCTATCCCAGGAGATATAAGTAAAATATATTTTTTTGCTATTAAAATAAATGTTGTCTCTTCCCAGAAAGACAATAGACAGAACTAATAGATCAATGGAAAAATAGGAGGTACTTTCACTTGCTCCCAATTGAACATGAAAAATATATATCCTAATAAATATTTAAAAAAGCATTTTCCAATCCTAGGAATATTGCCAGAATTTCAATAGAAAAGGGCAATTTTTTTAAAGATCTCTATCATTCGTGAAAAGTGCTAATGCACTAGCAATTGAAACATGAACACCTGAACAAAAATGAGTTGGAACATTATAAAATTAAGAATGGCAAAAGGTAAATGGTGAGCTTTACTAGACTTTGGTAAAAAAAAATATGGTGTAAGTATAATGATGATGCATTTACTAGTGAGAGTACATAGCCATAGATAATATTGAAAACAGTATCATTAGGAAAGCTGGAAATTGGAACAGCTTAGGTATTGATGAATTACTAAATGGATTAAAAAATGTGGTGGTACAATGCAATAGTTAGAACAACAAAGATGATGTTAGTCATATTTCAGTGCTCTCAATTATGCTTTGAGTAAAACAAACAAAAGAATAAATTAGATATATTTCACAATATAATTTATTAGAATTAACAAAACATACACATACGTGCAGAAATCCACATTCAACATTCATTAAGCATTATATAGCAATTGCATTTGCAGAGGAACTGCTTTTTATTTTGTGCCTAAATGAGACCTAAAAATTGGCTCTCATAGATTGTTTAATTCAAGGTTTAATTATTAGAAAGGTTCAAGGTTATGTGTACATCTGGACATCAGGAAAATAGCAACATCCTTTTGCTGTAAATATAAGCTCCTCACTTCCTTATGTAGAAAGAAATAATTTTACTGTACTTTAGTTTAATACATTTGTTTAAGTAACACATAATGATTATATAAGCATTTTTAAAGGTGTTGAGAGCAAAATATATTTTCTGTCAGATAAAAATCATGGAGGGTATGTTAATCTCTGTGTTTTCCTGCCTTCATCACTAGCTTCTGCTATACTAAATTGTTGGAATCCCTTAAATTAACCAGATCACATCTTTTCCCATGTTTCGTGTTCAGGAATATCAGTATCAGAATTCAGCAACCTTATTACCATATTTTTATCCTATTTTTCTCTGTAGTATTTATTTTAAGCATTGGCTCTTTATCAATAGAGTTAGTTTCCTATGACATTCATTATTATATATTGTTTATCACTTTTTTCTGCATGGTTACAAATAGTAATATTTGACAACCTGGTATGAGTACCAACTGCCTTCTTCTTCCCCATTGCTATTTCTCTTTCTCTCCTAAAAGGGAACACTAAATTCGGTGGCTTATTGCATATGTTTTTGGATTCAGATCATAATTATATATTGAAAACCAGTGATTAAAGAGACTGAAAAATAGCCAGAGGTAAAAGGACACCACATATAGAGGAGAAAAGGTAAAAATGAGAGCAAATTTCTCATTGGAAACAATGACACTGTAAAACTAAGGAGCAATATTTGAATATGTGAAGCAGAAAAAGAAAAAAGAAAAAAACATCCCTAAAATATTTAAAAATCTAGATTTTTAAAATTCTAAGGCAAAAACAAATATATTTAGACTTAAAAATGCTGAGAGAATTAATCATGGCAAATTTGCTCTGCAAGAAATACTAGAAGAAGATAGAAAATAAATTATACAAGATGAACAGGCAAAGAAATGAAGAACACTGGTAATAGGAACTAAAAAGATCCTTATATTAGATCTTTTAATTGTTGTTCAATATCTTCAAAAGGAAATTTACTCTGTAAAAAGAAATAAAGCAAAATATACTTACTATGGCTAAGATATTTAAAATGGAGTTGGAAGTCATCCTGGAAATTACTTTCAGGCAAAGGGTAATTTCAGCATCACAAGTGCAAAATCTTAAGGACTTCCAGACACCAGAAACAAACCAAAAGATAAGGAACTAAGTAAAATATCTAACCTGAAGCACATTTGGAGCATCCCAAATATCATCAGTCAAAATGAATTTATGTAATATTCTTTTTTTTTTTTTTTTCATTAAAACCCTTGTTTGGAAGCACTAAGAATAAAATTTGTGCTGGTACAAGAATGTGTGCTCCCTAAATTACAATTCTAAGACATCAAATAGGGAAGTGGGTGTGGCTCAATCGATAGAGCTCCCGTTTACCATGTGTGAGGCCCCGGGTTCCCTTCCCGGGGCCTCCTTGTGAGGGCAGGCCAGCCCGCACGGCGCGGTGGGCTGAAGCAGCGGGACCTCACAGCAAGGGGGAGATAAGCAGACACGGAGAAAACACACAACCAATGGACACAGCAAGCACAAGTAGCAAGGGGGGGATAAAATAAATAAATAAATAAATAAATAAATAAATAAATAAATAAATAAATAAGACACCAAATAGACACCTGTGTTGCCTTAGGGCTTAGTTTATTTGTCTGTTAACATTGCATTTTGTAATTAACAGGATCCAAAGCATTCACCTCTATCATAGCTAAGCTGAACTCCCCTCCTCTAATGATTCCCCTGAAGTCCCTCCAGGTTGCCCTCATCTTCTTGTGTCCTTCTAAACTAAGTCAAAATAAGGAGAATCAAGGATTTAGTCTGTTACATGCTGTTCTCCTGAACAAAGACCAAATTAAGGGTAATAATTAAAGATTTCACAAATCCTAATGAGACCCAGTAGAGTTTGGGAAAACAAACAAACAAAAAACAGTTGTATCACTTATGATGAGCCTTTAGTATTTAATTTACATGAATGCTGGTTGAACAGTATGCCTAAATCTGAATAGACAGATATTGGAAATACCCCTTAAATGACCTTTCAAAACGAAGAACTACTGAGAAAAATGAAGCATTTAAGATAGTTAAGGAACTTCATAAGTTCATACATGATGTTTTTCCCTAAATTATTGATTGGTGTAATATCCAACAATGTACCCAGAAACTTGATGAACCCATATATGAATATTGTAATGGGTGTAATAAAACTGTTAATAATTCTCAGATCTTGACACAATTAACTATGAAACCTCTATTTTTTTAAAAAATTTTACTTTTGTTAATGGCCTTTCAGAAGAATTAAACACCACACTAAAGGATAAACAACTAAATTGGGCCACAGTGAAACCTAATATTTTAGCCACTTTTTCAGGTCAATTATATCACATCTTTAAAAGGCTGAGAAAAAAATCCTCCCAAGCTAAAATAGAACAAATACAACCAGCACAAACCATGAGTTTCCAAATACAGAAGGAAAAAAGCCCTAAATGAATCTTTTAAATTTACACATAAGCATCAAGGTTCATGGTGCCAATACTTGTAATTACTGTAAACAACCTGGATATTCGAAACTCTAAAATTAAATTAAATTTAAAAATCTGAATTCAAAAACAGCTGTAATGCCCTGAATGCTCTTTGTCCTCCAAGAATGCAAGGTGTCTTTCAATGTGACTGCTTGGGCTGCTCCCAGGACACAGCAGAGGTTTTTCCAAATGCTTACATCATATTTTTAGGTAAAAGATATCTGATAATTGTCGACTAGGGTATATGAGCTCTAATAGATACTGGGATCACCTTCCCTGTCTTAAATCCCACAGACCTCATTAACTCTTCTCTCTGGAGTATTGAATTCAAATGGTGAGAGTTTCCACAAATTCATGCCTTTGAATCCCTACCAATTCCCTTTCAATTAGGAGCTTTACAAGTCACACACCAATTTTTGTTTTTCTGCTCTCTCCAATTCACCTTTTCAGAAGGGATTTCCTTGGATTATTCCAAGCACACATATCTTTCTCCCAAAAGGGGGAGCATTAATTTGGAACTCCTAGAACCAGATTCAACAGACTAAATAAGGAATTATGTCGCTTATATGTTCTTCTAATCAAATAAGTAAAATTTAAACATAGTCTTTTTTGATACTATTCCAACTAATTTATGATCCACAACACCTACTGATACTGGTCACATTTTCTCTGCCTCAACCATCCCTGCCCCAATAGTCTCCTCTTAAACATTGACCAAATCAAAAGCATTCTAACTTTCCCTCCATCCAAGGAAAAAAAACATAAGATGACTTTTAGGTCTTGCAGGACATTGTAGAAGTTGGATTATTAATTTTTTTAATGATTCAACCTTGCTCAATCCGGAACAAATTGAGTCCTTTATTTGGGATGAAACTATTCAAAATTCCTTTAAGGGAATAAAACTTTGTTTTCTCAGCACACCTGCTCTAGCACACCATAAATACAAATAATCTTTTTTCCCATTGTCCATGAATGAGAAGGGAAAGCCTTAGGTCTCCTTACCTAAAAACATGGAGACCACCATACACCTCTAGAATATTATAGCCAACAATTGGATGCCATAGCCTAGGGATTTCCTCCTGCATGAAGTCCATTGCTAAGACATCAAAACTTTGGAATCAATTGAAGAATTAATTATGGGATATCCCTTCACTATGTCCCTCATTGTGTTGAAGCCCTTCCTAATTCTCATCACATTCAACACCTCTTAACAAATAGATTAACTTATGAAATTGTCTTACTTTCCTCTCCCAATTTGTTTCTTTTCAAATTGTCACAACCTTAATAAAGTTACTTCACTATTTTCGTTAAAAAAAAGCACATAATGCCAATTTTATTTGCAAATATTAAAGTACATGAACTCAAGATCACAAGTTATACCTTTGTCACAGTCTTGGCTAGATTTTGAACTATTACAGAATTTGGCTGTGCTAGAGTGCTGATGTTAGCATGCTTATAGGGAGCATACTTATTCTTGAGAGTCACCTGCAGAGTAAGCCCACGATTCACCATAACTGTATTTTTAGCCAGGTGTTGCATAACAGGAAGAAAGGATTCTTCAGTGTATGATAGGTAATGCTATAGAGTTGGTGTCCATTCACCATTATCAAGAATTTTCAATGCTAAGTAAACAAAAAGCTCCTGCTGCAAACTGAGAAGGAGGAAAGTGTGCCATATCATAGTCCAACATGGTCAGTTCCATCAGGTATTTGGCCAAAGTATGTTGCTCAACATCAAGCTCTCCAATCCTGGATGCTCTCCAAAGGAAGTGCAGGGACACAGGGTTACCCAGACCAAACTTTAAAGGTCTTAGAAACTTCATTTCCATCTGTCTGATCTGGTGCATAGTGTAAGTATGGTCAGTCACAAAAGTAAAGTTGCCAGTTTCTGGAGGTAGCATTTCTTCATTTGCTTGCAATAAACATAGCAGTGACACAAACCAGCTGAAACATCTTTTGGGGCACACAATTATTCTCCATGAACCAATAAATGATGAAAATGGCCATATACATGGTCTGCAGCAGCCTGAATTTCATTTGAACCTGCACTAGCCAGTCAATTAGGATGGCTTTCATGTCTCCAGTGACTTTCCAACTCAGTAGGTATTTTGGTCTGACTTCTTGCTCTTTCTCATGTAGTCCCAGGTAAGCATAGATATCTTTCACATATTCACTACAAAAGTTTGGATCAGCTCCATCTTCTGCATCCAAATCACTTACTGCAAGAATGAAGTCAGAGAAAGCCTGGTACAGATATTCTTCTGCAGGGACACATTTAGGTGTTTTCATTGGACTTGGAGAGGGAGTATCCACCAAAATAGACTAAGAGGAAAGTTTTTCTTCTTTACTGGGCTTGGCTACAGCACAGGCAAAGGTGCTTTTTTTCGGAGGTTTTGGTAGTTTTTTAGCAGTAACTTTTCCAACAGCTGAAATTTTGCTTCCTTTCTCAGAGGCATTTTGGCCAGTGGCTGTTCACTGACTTTGTTACCAATGGTTCCAAGAGTTGATCTTTGCCTTAGCCTGGTTTTAGAAGCTGCAACAATGGTCACAGGTACTCATTTTGCTCCTGCCATGCTGATCTTTATCTTATATTTAGCATTAATTTTGGAGTTACTGGTGATTCAGAGAGCCATGGCTTCCTCTTCATCATGCAGCCATTGAGAAACAAGAAGCAGAACTCGGGAGCCCCCAACAACCATAGACTAGAAGCCATCACTGAACAACAGCTATTCTGGGGCAGCATGCCTGAAATAGTGGAGCCACCCCCCTCAGGTTTAAACGCCACAATGCACCCTCCTAATTAGCTCGTTTGTAGCACTTGATTCCTTCCCATTTGTGGCTGCCTGTTCCTCCCTCAAAAGGGTTTCCAGGACGATCTAGCAAAGACTCTCGATAAAGGGGTGGGGACACAGCAAGACTGACAAATATTTCAAATTGATTGATAGTTATATAATGTTATCTAGATTATTAAAATTAATATGACTTGTTTCTTTTTTATTTCTTTAATGTGGCTATTAAAAATTTAAAGTTACATATGTGAACCACATTATCTTTTCATTGGACAGTACTAGTCTAGATTAAGAGACCCTCCAGGTCCTACAGCTCGTATAACCTGAGCATCAAAAATCCATGACAGCACCTCAGAGATCGAGGAAATCTACAGTGAAAAAAAATTCATCTCTGATAAAATAGCCCAACATATTATTTGATTGAGAAAAATGAAGAATATTCATTTCTTCTGCCTGAACACTTGAAATCTAGGTTCTGCTACCTCTCCTGAATTTGGGGACCCAAGTGTCTCAAAGTGCACACATTGTGTGTGGCATTGAGTTGGGTTCAGACAACACTTGCTCAATTAATGAAGTAATTGATTTCCAGACCTTGCTCTCTCATGTATTCCCTCAAAGAAATCTGATCATTGAGAAAGAATTTCAGTAAAACTGGATTCATCTCTTCACATGATTTTCTTCTGGCTTCCAGCTGCTTCTCAAATTTCTTGAGTGAAATCAACTGACTAGGGGCTTATATATAAAGGGCCCCTCCTCTCTTCTTTGTGTCATACTCAGTCCTCTTTAATTCAATCATATTTTGATTTAGTTTTGTCATTAAAAAGATTTTTAACCAATGACAAAGAAAAGCCATAAATGGTTTGACTTTACATTGTAATTTAATTTCAAAATGAATAACATTTTCAGAAATTTCATACTCAAGAGGATTGTTCCTGGTAAATAGTCACAATTTTTTTTCTTGACCTATTAAAAATTAAACCTATACATTTATCCTGTTTTACCATGTTAAGATTTAAAACTTTCAGCCTTAATAATATCACCCTTCATTAATATATGATATATATTCTCTATTACTTTAGCTAATGTATTTAGACTATGAAATTCCATGATGTTGGACACACAGCATATTTTCTAAGTCAACGTGTTGTACTAAGATGGGGGGAGATGGCATTTGGCCATGCTGTAGTCCCATCCTATGAAATAGATTTCTCACTTTTTTTTTTTTAACTCTTGTGACTAATTATTTTTTTAAAAATGATACTTAGATTATATAAATGTTACATAACAAAAATATAGGGGATTTCCATATGTCCCACTCCCCACACCTCCCACATTTTCCCATATTAATAACTTCATTATTGTGGTACATTCACATTGGTGAACACATTTTAGAGCATTGGCACTAAGCATGGATTACAGTTTACACTGAAGTTTAAACTCTCTCTCTCACAATTCTGTAGGTTATGGCAAGATATATAATGACCTATATCTGTCATTGCAATGTCACTCAGGATGGTTCCCAAGTCCCCAAAATACCCCCATATTACACTTGTTTTTCCCTCTCCCTGCCCTCAGAACCACCAGTGACCACTGCCTCCACATCAATGACATAATTTATTTCGTTGGTAGAATCACAATCAATCTCTAGTAGAATACCAGTAAGTCTTCTTTAGTCTATAGTTCATTCCCCAATCCTGAGGATTCTGGGATGCTGATGCTGCTTATCAAGAAGGAGAAAGAAAAAAAAACCTTAGTGTCATCTTGTTTTACTGATCATTTAAACGTGAAAGTGAAATGGAGCCCCAAATCATGTTTATTTTCAATTTTTTTGAGATTTAAAAGATGAGAAGGTCAAAATGACGCTTCACAAATTGAACATATTTTAAATATCTATACTACAGAAACTTCTTCAAAGAAATTTGAGATTTTAGTTGTTAAATATTTTTGGTCTTTGTCTTGCCTATATAAATATGGCATACTGATTTTTTTTTCCCCCATGTGACAGTTGTAGTCTTTTTTAACAGCATTTGGTTCATGAAGTAATGGTAATTCACATATCTGGTTGTCTCACAGCAACTTCCCAGGTGGCTCTATGTCTACGCTTACAAAGAGACCTCCTTCTTTCCTGTTCTAATCATGGCTTCCTACCTCTATTTCAATTATTTGAAATCAACTGGTTTCTTGATAATTTTCTCTGATATTTCAATTCTACACATAATCCTGACTCATCTGTGGGTCACCTAAAATACTCATATATTATAGCTTAAGAAAGAAAAATTGGTTGTTCATCAAAAATTTTAAAAATGAAATTCTTCTGACTAGTGGTATTTAAACTGAAAGGGAAATATTAAGATTATATTGCAAATATTTGTAATTTCATATCTCAGTTTTAATTATCATAGTTCACAGTATGTGTATTATGAACAGTTAGGGATTTTCAAACATTTCCAAATCTCTGTTAAGCAAATAAAAGAAAATATAAAAATCATAAAATGCCAGAAAGTATAAACTGTGGTCACATTTGAAATTGAGGTATGTCATTTCAAGCTACTGTAAAAGGAGAGATTTATACTTTTGTCAGGCCACTAACAGAATAAAAAATGCATGTATTGAAGATGATGAACTAGTAAGACACAAGAATCTCTTCTCCTCCAGAAAAATAGCTAGAGAACAGACTGAAACAGCCCCCAAAAAGATCTTCTCGGCCTTGGGAGAGCAGGCCAAGACTGGACACCACCCAGAGGAGAAAGGGACAAAGGAGGGAAATCACGATGACAGAACCATGAATTGAAACCTGTGGCTATTGCTGCATGCACCCTCCCCTACACTAAAGGCCCTTAAGAATTCTCAGACCTCTGGGCCTGTAACTACAGACAAAGGGGCCTCCAGGGATCTACCACCCCAGGAAAGGGAAGAAAGAGAGACACAGCCTAAGGCTGACTCAGCTTTTGACTCACAAATTCGTTCTGCTCTGTCCCAGGAGCTGAGTACAGCTGCACCATTGTTTGCCTTGGAGCCTTCAAGGGGCTAAAGATATACAACCCTCCCAATATCCTCCTTTACTAACAGGGACTGATTGTTGAGGACTCAGAGGGGAATGAAAATATTTCCTAGCCAGGAAAATGTAGGGGGTTTCCAGAGAAGGCTGGAGAACTGTCTCAGAGAAAGTTTGAATTTCAAGGCTCCTAGTCTCCAAACAAAAAGTTCTATCACACTGATCCAGGCTGTGTTGCAACAAATACTCTCTGACCAGGCATTGAACTGAGAGCTGCCAAAGAGCACCATCTCCTGGCAGACCAAGGAAGTGTATGCAAGAAAATTAAAAATAAGTAGGAGAAGCTTTTTCTGGCCTCTAGCTTTCCTGCCCAAGGCCCTAGGAACTGACTCTACAGTGATTTACTGGGTCCAGTGCCCAGTTTTGAGAGACCAGCAGGACAATCCTAACAACCCAGGTTGAGCCAAAAATTAAAGAGCAGTGGTAGCCCATAGCCTCCTGCCACTAAATCCCTACAAAAGAGAAAGAGATTGAGCATCTGAGTAAACTGCATCCAAATCAGATGCCTAGATATCAGCAAAAAATTATGAGCCATACTAAGAAAATAGAAGACAAGGTCCAAGAAAAGGAATACATCAAAACCCCAGAAGAGATGCATAATTTGAGAGAATTAATCAGTGAGATGTGTACAAATTTCCAAAATCAAATTAATGAGTTGAAAGGCAATATATTTAAAAAGAGATAAAACACAACAAGAAGACATTGAGTGAACACAAAGAAGAGTTTGAGATTCTGAACAGAAAAGTAACAGAGCTCATGGGAATGAAAGCCAAAATAGGTGAGATCAAAAACACATTTGAGGCATACAATAGCAGACTTGAAATGATAGATGAAAGAATAAGTGATACCAAAGACAGAACAGCTAAAATTGAAGATAGAAAAGACAAGAGAGAAAAGAATGGAAAAAAATGAGCAGGGGTTCAGAGAGTTGAATGACAACACAAAACGTAACAACATATGTGTCATGGGAGTTCCAGAAGGAGAAGAGAAGGGAAAAGGGGTAGAAAGAGTATTTGATGAAATAATAGCTGAAAGAAATGAACTTACATGTCCACGAAGCACACCGTACCTCAATCAAAATAAATCCAAATAGACCTATTCTAAGACATATTACTCAGAATGTCAAATGTAAAAGATAAAGAGAAAATTCTCAGAGCAGCAAGGAAGAAGCAAACCATCACATATAAGGGACGTTCAGTAAGACTTAGCGCAGATTTCTTTTCAGAAACCATGGAGGCAAGAAGACAGTGGTATGATACAATTAGGAAACTGAAAGAGAAAAATTGCCAGCCGAGAATTCTTTATCCACCGAAATTGTCCTTCAAATATGAAGGTGAGTATAAAATATTCACAAACAAACAGAAACCAAGAGAGTTTGCAGAAAAGAATCCACCTTTGCAGGAAATATTAAAGAAGCCTTAGAATCTGAAAGAAAAAGACAGGAGACAGAGGCTTGGAGGAGAGTATAGAAGAAAGAATAGCAGGAAGGATAACCAAAAGAGTAAAAAGACAGGCAAAAACAAGATGACATATGAAAACTAAAGAATAAAATGGAGGAAGTAAATAGTGCATTTACAGTAATATCATTGAATGTGAATGGATTAAATGCCCCAGTCAAAATATACAGGCTGATAGAATGGATAAAAAAATATGAGTCACCCATATGCTGTTTACAAGAAATTCACTTTAGACCCAGGAATACAAAGCGGCTGAAAGTGAAAGGTTGGAAAAAGATACCCCACACAAATAGTAATCAGAAAAGAATAGAGGTAGCTTCACCAATATTAGACAAAACAAACTTTAAATGCAAAGAAGTTATAAGAGATACCGAAGGCCATTATATATTTGTAAAAGGGACAATCCACCATGGAGATATAACAGTCATAAATATCTATGCACCTAACCAGGGTGCTGCAAAATACATCAGACAAACCTGGCAAAATTGAAGGGAGAAATATACATTTCTACAGTAATCATTGGAGACTTCAACACCCCACTCACATCATTAGATAGAACAACTAGACAGAAGATCAACAAGGAAACAGAGAACTTGAACATTATGATAAACAAGTTAAACTTAACAGACATATACAAAATACTGCTTCCAAACTCAGTGGGTTATACATTCTTATCAAGTGCCCATGGATCTTTCTCCAGGATAGACCACATGTTAGGGCACAATGCAGCTTTCAATAAATATAAAAAGATTGAAATTATACAAAGCACTTTCTTAGATCATAATGGAATGAAACTGGAAGTCAATAATAGACAGGAAAACAATAAATTCACAAATGTGTGGAGGCTGAACAACACGCTCCCAAATAATCAGTGGGTCAAAGTAGAAATTGCAAGTGAAATTGTAGTAAATATATTGAGACAAATGAAAATGAGAACACAGCATATCAAAACTTATGGGTTAAAAAGAAGACAGTTGTGAGAGGAAATTTATAGCCCTAAATGCCTATATTAAAAAAGAAGAAAAAGCTAAGCTCAAAGATTTAACTGAACTAGAGAAACTAGAAAAAGAGCAGCAAACCAATCCCAAAGCAATCTAATAAAGATTAGAGCAGAAATAAATGAAAATTAGAACAAAAAAACAATAGAGAAAATCAACAAAACCAAAAGCTGGTTTTTGAGAAGATCAATAAAATTGACAAACCCCTAGCTAGACTAACAAAGGAAAAAAGAAGATGCAAATAAATACAATCAGAAATGAAAGGCGGGAAGTTACAAATGACCCCAGAGAAATAAAAAAAATCATAAAAGGATATTATGAGAAACTATATGACAACTAGACAACCTAAATGAAATGGTCAAATTCCTAGAAATGCACAACCAACCTACACTGACACTACAAGAAATACAAGAACTTAATATACCAATCATATTTAAGGAGATTGACTCCATCATCAAAAATCTCCCAGCAAAGAAAAGTCCAGGACTAGATGGCTTCACAGGTGAATTCTATCAAGCATTTAGAAAAGAATTAACACCAATCCTCTTTAAACTCTTCCAAAAAATTGAAGAAGAGGGAAAATTACCTACCACATTTTCTAAAGCCAACATCACCTTAATACCAAAGCCAGATAAAGATACTACAAGAAAAGAAAATTACAGGCCAATCTCTCTAATGAACATAGACGCAAAAATTCTCAACAAAATACTTGCAAATTGAGTCCAATAGCATATCAAAAGATGTATACTTCACGACCAATTGGAATTTATTTCTGGTATGCAAGGCTGATTCAACATAAGAAAATCAATCAATGTAATATACCACATTAACAAATTGAAGGAAAAAACCACATGATCATCTCATCGATGCAGAAAAGTCACTTGACAAAATCCAGCATCCTTTTTTGATAAAAAACACTTCAAAAGATAGGAATAGAAGGAAAATTCCTCAATATGATAAAAGGCATATATGAAAAACCCACAGCCAACTTCATACTAAATAGCGAAATGTTGAAAACTTTCCCTCTAAGATCAGGAACAAAACAAGGATGTCCACTGTCACCATTGTTATTCAATATTTTACTCTAAGTTGTAGCTAGGACAATTAGACAAGAAAATCACTGTTTGCAGATGACATGATCCTGTACTTAAGAAAATCCTGAAGCATCCACTACAAAGCTACTTGAGCTAGTAAATGAGTTCAGCAAAGTGGCAGGATGAAAGATCAGTAATGTTTTTCTACACTAGTACTGAACAATCTGAGGATGAAATCAGGGCAAAAATTCCATTTTGAACAGCAACAAAAAGATTTAAATACCTAGGAGTTAATTTAATAAAGAAGCACAGGACATATATATATATATATATAGAAAACTACAAAGGAATGCTAAAAGAACTTTTAAAAGACCTAAACAAATGGAAAGACATTCCCTGTTCATGGATTGGAAGAATAAATATCAAAGATGTCAATCTTACCCAAACTGATTTATAGTTTCAATGCAATAACAATAAAAATCCCAACAGCTTACTTTGTAGAATTAGAGAAGACAATTATCAAATTCATGTGGAATGGTAAATGCAACTGAATAGCCAAAAGCATTCTAAAAAACAAGAGCGACGTGGGAGGAATTTCACTGCCTGACCTTGAAACATATTACAAAGCTACAGTGGTCAAAACAGCATGGTACTGATATAAAGATAGACACATCGATCAGTGGAATAGAATTGAGAACCCAGAAAAAACCCTCACCTATACAGTCAACTGGTTTTTGACAAACCTAACAAGTCCATGTATACAGGACAAAACAGTCTCTTCAAGAAATGGTGTTGGGAAAACTGGATATCTATAACCAAAAGAATGAAAGAGGACCCCTTTCTCACCCCCTGTACAAGAAACAACTCAAAATCAATCAAAGATATAAATATAAAAGCCAGGACCATAAAACTACTAGAAGAACATGTAGGAAAACATCTTCAAGACCTTATAGTAGGTGGTGGTTTCCTGGACCTTAACACTCAAAGCATGTACAACAACAACAAAAAATGGATAAATGGGGCTTCCTCAAAATTAAACACTTTTGCACCTCATAGGACCTTGTCAAAAGGGTGCAAAGGCAGCCAACTCAATGGGAAAAAATATTTGGAAATCACATATCTGATAAGGGTTTAATATCCAGGATATGTAAAGAGATGTTACAACTCAACCATAAAAAGACAACTGATCCAATTTAAAAATTAGCAAAAGACTTGAATAAACATTTGTCCAAAGAAGAAATACAAATGGCAAAAAAAAACACATGAAGAAATGCTCAACATCACTAATGATTAGGGAAATGCAAATCAAAACTACAATGAGATATCATTTCACACTTATCAGAATGGCCACTATTAAAAAGACAGAACTACAAGTGTTGGAGAGGATGTGGTGAGATAGGAAAACTTATTCACTGTTGGTGGGAATGCAGAATGGTACAGCCACTATGGAGGACTGTTTGGCAGTTCCTAAAGAAGTTGAATATAGACTTGCCACGTGACCATGCAATACCACTATTGAGTATATATCCTGAAGAACTGAGAGCAGTGACATGAACAAATATCTGCACACCAATGTTCATAGCAACATTATTCATGCTTGCCAAAAGTTGGAAACAACCCAGGTGTCCATCAACAGATTAATGGATAAACAAACTGTGGTCTATTCACACGATGGAATATTATGCAGCTGTATGAAGAAATGAAGTCGTAAAGCATATGACAACATGGATGAACCTGAAGGACATTATGTTGAGCTAGGCAAGCCAGACACAAAAAAGACAAATACTGTATGATTGCATTATTATGAACCAAACATATTGTGTAACATATTGTTTGATTCAAAAAAAAATTTTATGTATCCAGTATATTTAATTGAGAAATGTATGTATTTACTTACATGTGTTTACTTTTTAGTTTTTCATTGTTTATATTTTCAATTATTAAATGCACAATATAAAGTTTAAAAAATGCATGAATTATCAGGACGAACAAGGATGAAAATATATTTAAGATAAATTGATGAGTCACAGTTTTAAAATCTGGATCTGAGTTTTAGCCTTGGGTAAAACATAAAGGGTATGATTTATTGGTCTTTAGATAATGTTGTTTATTTATGATATACTTTGTTTTTTTTTATTAAAAACAAAGTTTGCTGTCTAGCTATACATAGTCTAGGACAATTTCAAGTATCTTTCCATAAACATTTTTCTGATGATATATTTTTGCAATCAGGGAGAGAAATATTTTGGTAGAAATAATTGTAGCCACTGAATGGGATTTTAGAGAACACTTCTGACAAGTTTCATGACTTATCTTGATCTATATATGAATATAGTTTTATTCATTTCTCAGCAATTGGATGTGCACATTCTATGTGAATAGATATCAACTCTTTAATATTTGTAAAGGATGCAGTAGGAATCTCCAATTCTCTACTACACACTTAATAGACAAAGCTTAAGCCAGGATTTCTCAACAAGCTGTATTGGCATTTAAGGCTGGATGATTATTTTTTTTGGGTGGTGGGTGCTGTCCTCTGCATTGTAGGATGTTTAACAACACCTTTGAACTCCACCCACCAGATGCCTGTAGCACTCCTCCTAAAGTTTTGGAAATGCCAAAAAATTCCCCAGGCATTAATTATATTTCCCAAAGGGGCAAAATCATCCCTGGGTAAAAACAACTGGAAGTCAAAATAAAGTTTTCTATTTAACTAGATAATATTCTTTTTAGGTCATAAGGTTCAGCTTGGTACCTTCTTTAAATAAAAATAAGATAGGCTTAAAGAGGTGTGACTCAGTATGAATAAGATGTGAGGTGAGAACTATGAAATACAAAACACATATTGAGTCTATTTTACACAAGAACTGAGCTCATTTGCATAAGCACTCTAAAGCCAAAGAATTCAGAAGCCAGATCTAAATAACTTTATTTAATAAATATTCCCAGAGATCTGTAAATTGTGGCTAAGATTTAGCAAGATGGACAATTTCTACATCCATAATGAAACTCTTACTGCCTGAGAAATAGCTATATGTGTGCAAATTTGTCACCTCTTCATTCTGTCCTTTAGGAGTTTTGGGCATGGATTTAATTCTTAATAACCAGGCTTAAGAAGGGATTACTTTTTTATTCTGATGAAATCAAATTATAGCCTTGGATATGCTGAAAAGCACTGTCCAAAGGAAATTTCCAGGATAGAAATGATCTGTTTCTTCTCTGTCCACTATGGTAGCTGCTGGGTAGATGTTATTTACTGAGTGTTTGAAATGTGGCAGCTGTTGTAGTAGAAATGATAATATATTTGAGTTATAAGCTTAAATAAAGTATATTACTTAAATCCATTTCTCCCTTTGTATGTTTCCTTTTTTCAAGTGACTCTGTTGTCCCTTCATTTCAACAGGTATTACAGAGCCAGTTTTGTACCGCTTGACATAAACTCAAAAGTTAAGTATACAAGCCCTTCTTTTCTCAACACCATCCAGGAAGCAGCTCTCTGGGGTTTGGGAGGCTCGCTCCCTCCCTCTCCTTCTGGAGCTTCAACAGAGGAGGAGGAGGTCATTTTGGCAGAGACAGAACAAAGGAGGTGGGCTTCAAGGAGGAGCTTGGTAGTACCAAGCAGTATGAAAGAGGCCAAGGGTCAGCAAGACCAGACTCAGATTGTGAGTGCCAGGTGGCCCAGCTCCACTTGTTGGACAGTTGAATGGGGTCTACCAGCACATCCAGAGCCAGGGCCACAGCTTCCACCATGCCTGCCTATGCCCCAGCTCTGCCTAGAGCTCTTTGAGTGGATGTTGGATTCTTCCCAAATCCTGCTGCCATCTACACCTCCATGTTGCCATCAGCAGCTCCTCCCAGTTTTCTACCCTATTCGGCATCATTCCCTACAGAAAACCACACCATAGATAATTTTTTTTTGAAGTACTGCTGAGGTTCTGAGCAATACAGTAGAGAAGTCTAACCATGTGCATCCAAGCTGTGGTTACAATGCAGCAGCTAATGGGATTTGTGGAGTGTGTTGAATGGCTCTGAGAAACTTGCATTAGAGCTCATGAGAGAGGGATGTTTCTCCAGGGGCAGTTGGTGTGAGCAGTTATAAAAACAAACAACTGAGCTTTACTCTGAGACATGTGACAAGCTGTCATATCAGGACTGTCAACTATTAGAACATAAAGAGCATAGATAGCAATTGATCAAAGAAGATTTTCAGAATCAGAAAGTGATCATCAAGTCATTAATCACAAAACTGATGGAAAAAACAAATAACATACAATTCACAAAAAGTCAGATCCAATACAGAATAATTGAAGTAAATCAAATTTTTAAAAATCTGATGGAATAGAATATTAAAGTTGCTCTATTTATGTTGATGTTAAAAATAAATTATAAAAAATAGAAAAGCTCTACTGAATCATCTAGAGGGCCTTGCAAAGGACCATTGCAGAAACTTTATGCAATGACTGGAATTGGCTGGACTTTCTAAGCTGATGTGACACGTCATGCATTTTGCTAAAGGGGCACTTTCCCGTGGCAACAGTAGAGCATTACTTTAGAGCAAGTGCCTGATAACATACCAATTAAGGTTCCTTTTTAGAGCAAGGCATAACACTTTGCCAATGGTCAAGAATACCTACCATCTAATTTCACTGTGATCCTAGTTTCCATTTAAGTTATTTAGTAATGGGGAATAAAGAGATTCAGCCACAAATGCCTAAGCAGAATCCTGTTGTGGAACTGTATTCACTGCCACAATGTGGTTTCTCTTCAAACCAGTTGTCCAAATTTTCAACACAGATCAACCTAGCCCAATTATCACTCCAGCACAGGCAACAAAAGATGTCTACTCTATGTTTGACACATTTTCAAAATAACAGCCCCAAACCCAATGGACAAGTTATTCATTCTCAACCTCAACTGAGATTCTAACAAACCAGAATATACCAGAGCAAGCAATAGAGCCCAAACTTGTACAGATGTCTTTCATGGCTCAGCAAGACAACACAGTGGCAGATCAACAGTGAACTTTTCTCCCATCATCTGCCAACATCACATACTGTCTCACTTCCACTCCCACCATTACTATTGAAGTAGGATATGATATAAAGACTTCTGCGTCACCTACAATCAATTTGACCTCACCAGTGGGAAGTGCTTATAATCTTCTTTCTCGTCCAGATATTGATTACTCCAGTACTATTATTCTGCATAATATTGTGAGGAAACATACTAGCATACATCATGGCCAGGCAAAGACACCCTCAAACAGAAGCATCCATTCACCCACTTCATCACAACCATCTCCAGGCAGTGCAGGACCTGTTACTCTGACTAGTGTACATCCCCCAATATGTTCACCTAATATCTCTAGCTCTGGGGGCCAAGGAAGCTTAGGTTTGTCAAGTAAACCAACAGGAACTGATTCAACACACATAGTACAAACGGTCGTGTTAGAGCTAATCAGAATAAAACAAGAAAACAGTGCACACCTGAAAATTATGATTTTCCTGTTGTTATAATAAAACAGGAATCAGATGAATCTAGACCTCAAAATACCAACTATCCAAGAAGCACAGTCATGCACTGTTCTTAAATAGCAATTAAGACTCTGCTTCAGAGAAGGCTGTGCTAACCCAGATGCTCCAGAGAGCACAGGAGATCCATCTGAATATCATCATAAAAATCCCTCAAATGAAAATCTGAGTTTCTGGATGCCTCCCAGAACTCACAGCTTCAAGTTAGAGGTTTGAGGAAAGAGTTTGTCCCAATGAGGAGCGGTGTGCAGTTTGTCAGAATGGAGAGATATCCTGTGCTCTGAAAACTGTCTCAAAGTATTTCATCTATCTTGTCTTGTACCCATATTGACAAATTGTCCAAATGGAGAGCAGATTTATACATTCTACTGAGAAGTATCTAAATCAGAAGTTGCATATGATTGGGACACTCCCAATAATTTACAATCCAGGGGACTTCATAATAATCAGGCACAGTTAGAGAAATTGGGTCTTGAAAACCCAGGCTCATTTCATGACAAAGAGAAATAAATTTAGCCATTCATACTTCTATCTATGGGTGGTTAAATTAATAGGAACTTCAGCTGCCTTTTTTTCTGAGTTATGACTGGGAGCATTCCAGTCATATGTTAGGGACGTGGCTTCTTTCCTTAAACCTCATGAACCAACCACTGGTGTCTTCTGACTTTTCTTCTGCAGCTTCTTCATGTCTCTCAGTCTTTATAGAATTGAAGAGAGTTAGGGTCTTGCTCTGGATTAGGCTTTGGCTTAAGGGCATATTGTGGCTGGTTTGATCTTCTGTGAAGACTACTAAAAACTTTTCCATATCAGCAATAAGTCTGTTTTGCTTTCTTATCATTCCTGTGTTTACTGAAGTAGCACTTTTAATTTCCTTACAAAACTTTTCCTTTGCCCTCACAACTTGGCTAACTGGCTCAATAGGCTTAGCTTTCAGCCTATGTTGGCTTTTGACATGCTTTCCTCACTAAGCTTAATCATTTCTAGCTTTTAATTTAAAGTGAGAGACCTGTGACTCTTCCTTTCACCTGAACACTTAAAGGCCATTGTAGAGTTATTAATTAGCCTTATTTAAATATTGTTCTGTCTCAAGGAATTGGCAGCCCAGAGGGAAAGGAGAGAGTCAGGGAACAGTTGATTGATGGAACAGTCAGAACACACAAAACATTTATTGTTTAAGTTCACAGTCATATGTGTGTGGTTTGTGACAACCTAAAACAATTACAATAGTAACACCAAAGATAACTGACCACAGATCACTATAACATATGATAATAATAATAGAAAGCTTAGGTTATTATGAGAATTACTAAAAAGTGCTGCAAGGTCACTAAGTGAGCACACACTGTTATAAAAATGCTGGTAGACCTTCTCAATGCATGGTTGTCACAAACCTTCAATGTGTAAAAACAAATTACCTGTGAAAAAGGAGGTATGCCCATTCAGGAAGAGCATTTCATGTAAATAAAGCCTGAAGATTTTGTAGCTGATATTAGAATGATCTTGCAAAACTGTGCTGAATTCAGTGAGCCTCATTCAGAAATAGCTAATTCTGGTATAAAATTCTAAAGCTATTTTGAATAAATTATAATAGCTTTTATCCTTTAAAATCATTTCCCAAATCAGATTTCAGGAATGAATCAGAAGATAATAAATTTAGTGATGGTTCAGATAGCTCCAGAAGAAACACCTCAAAAGCATTGAGGAGAATCCGTTGTTGAAATAAGCAGCACCATATGCATATGCTGGATTTAAGATTTTTTGGTTTCAAAAAACTGTTTGTCAGTAATTAACATCATTACAAGGAAGAGTATGTGACCACTCGACAAATTTTTGATGCTCTGTTCAGTAAGCTTTGGTTTCCTTAATAGTGCATTTCTTTTAAATGCTCATAAAGAAAGAGAGAGAAAGGAAGAAAGAGAAAGAAAGGAAATTAAAGATGCATCAACAACAAAATACAAAGACATTTGTCCCACTTCTTGGGTGAGAAAACAGTGATTTGAGGAGGTAGCTGCTATAGAAAGAAAATAGACTTCATATAACCTCTAAGTTGAATATTAAACACAATTTGAACATGTGTGTTAATCCATTTTAGATAATTTATACCATTGATTATGAGCTGACCATGTGAGTTGGTGCTTAAGAGCAGTACATCATGAACAGGAGTAGAAAGCTATCTCAAGATGCCAACTGGAGCAGTGGAGAGGTAGATTATATGTTATTAAGAGGGAGCTTAATAGTATGTCATGGAAGATGGTGTGGCAGTTTGAGATTATTTTATGAATCCCCAGAGTAAAAAGATTGTTTTTTGTAAACTAATCTATTCCTCTGGGTGTGATACACTTTAATTGCATTAAATTCCATTGAGGGGCCTCTGGTTAAATTACTTGATAGGATTGCTTTAGAGTTTTTAAATTCAACCACACCAGTAATGCACAACTCAGGTTGAGTTCCCACCCCCGCTTTGGATCTTCTATAAATGGACACTCACACAGAAAGACAGACACAAGGAAAGAGAGTTCTGTTATTCTTGATCCTGCCATGTGACAGAAAAGAGAAGGTTCAGGTGGCTGAGGCTCCAGAGAGAGATGAGACATTTTGCATGACAGCTTACAGGAGATCAGGAAGAAAGCAGAACCACCAAAACTGACATAGGAGGCCCAGAAATAAACAAGCCCTATGCCAGGATACAGAGGATTACAGGATCACTTAAGAATGAAGCCTCAAGGTGCTGGGCCCATGGAGCCTCAAGAGGAAACTCTAGAATATGCACAAGAGTGACAAAAATCATCAGTTGTAGCCTGTGACTAGAGTTAGAGGGGTGACTGTAAAGAAATTCTGCAGGCATCATACCCTAAAACCTGATTGTAAGTGGGTGTTGCATGACTACATATTTACCAAGCTCATTGAAGCAAAACTTTAAAATATGTGACTTTTATTGTATGTAATAAATACCTTTTAAGGATATAGAAAATGGTTAACTTTTCCCCTCTGTTGATACAACGGTAGCTATATATTCATTTTCCCATCAGTAATATCTGTTAAATATCTACTATGATCTGTACACTCTTCCTGTTCTGCTGGCTTCTCATTAATTTCAGGTTGAAGTCTAAACTTATTCTCATATTCTACAAGAACTTGACCTGGCCATTATTTTCCTCTCTGGTCTCATTCAGTCAGTTAACAGACATTTATCAGACATTCACTGTATCTTAGTACTTGTGCTATGTACTATGTGCTATTGTAATTAATAACAGTTTAAAAATTTCATTTTCCAATTGTTTATTGCTAGTAGGTAGAAATTTTAATGATTTTTTATATTGAGCTTGTTTCATGCAATATTGATAAACTCACTTCTTAGTTTTAACAGTTTTTTATTTTATTTTTATAACATATATGTAATACAAAATTTCCCATTTCAACCATTTTTAAGTGTACATTTCAGATGTATTAATTACATTCAAAATGTTGTGCTACCATCTCCACCAACTATGACCATAACTTTTTCATCACCTGAACCTTGAAAACATTGTTTTGAGTGAAATAAGCTTGACAAAAATGGACAAATATTGCATGAATCCACTTACATGAAAATTTTAGAATAAGGCCTAGTAGTTTTAAAGTTTCATTTTATGTGATATAGAAAAAGTTTTAGACATTACTTTCCAATCTGTATTCCTTTCCTTTTTGTGTCTTGACTTTAATAAAAAAAATTCTAGACAGGAATTTTTAAAAAATTTTATTGTGGTGGCATATACAACATAAAATTTCTCATTTTAAACACTTTCAAGTAAACAATTCAGTTGTGTTCATTATACCCTTGATTTTCAAAGCTGATAGACTTCCACTTATGCAATGGCTCACTAGCATTACTTATTGTACTTTCTGTGGAACACTATTAAATTGATTTAAAAAATAAAACCCTAATACAGATGAACTTTACTGTAATGTTGGAAAACTGTCTTCTGGATTCAGGATATTATGCAAGCATTTATCCATTTCTCAACTTGAAACATACACATATTTATTTTTATTGCTTATATTCATTCTTGTTTCCTTATTATTTAGAAGATCATATAATCTGTTGGGTAACACTCAAATGTTTATATAGCTTAAGATATACATAATACACAAAGTTGATCTTATAGAAAATAAAAAAGAATACATTTGGAAATTGATCTGAAATTCAAGACATATTTATATAAATTATAAATATAAAACCCCAAGAAGACAACCATTCAGATACTCAATATTTGCAAGGTAATTTTAAAGTCATTTATTTAATTTATGTTTGTGGTTCAAGAAATATTCCACATTTTCTCATGTAATTTTGTACCATGTGTGTACTAAGCAGAAAGGATTTTAGCTCTGAGCACAAAATAAATTTCTATAAATATTTTTAGAGGACAAAGATTTGTTTGCCTTTCCCAGAATAAATGAGAGATTGGCAGTATCAGACTTGACATAGGAAAGATACCCAGGAATTCTTGATCATCAAGTAGATTTGAAGGAGCAAAAATAGATGCAGTGGCTCCACAGCAGAAATTTTGGTGAAAGTAAAGAAAAGGGATTCATCACTAATGTCACATAAGGAAATATTGCCAATATCCATGTCTATGAAAATTCTTACTGGGTATAACCAAAGTTTCACATCCAGGATTGTCAAAGGAACAGTGCTGGCTGAGTAGAACTCTCCATTTCTCAAACCCACAGTCAAGGATCCAAGTTCTGAAGACAGATGGATGTTCCCTTTTAGATTAACAGTTGTTTGCAAAGACCCAGCTCTGATTTTTTTGTGGTTCCAACATCCACCTCATAGTTATGGCAATCAGAATTGAAGTGATAGGAGAACAAAACAAAATTTACAAACTTTAATCTCTGAGCATGTCTTTTCCAATTCTGTTTGATAGACCTACATTGGGCACTCCTCAGGTCAACAGAAATGATGAGGTACTTGTTGTCTATGTCAACATTCTAGGTCATATCCACTAAGGTAAAAATATAAGAGGCTCAACAAATACACAGACTCCGCCTCTTCAACCTATGGTCAAAGTCCAAATATCTAATTCACTTTCACTTGTTTACTTGTATTCTATATCACTAAATCAGAATTTTCCTTGTGAAATTCCCTGGCTTCCCTGTTAAGTTTTATATATTAGAATGGATGGATATACTTGTAACCAATCCTCTGAGTTATAGTAGGGTTCCTTTTACTTGACTTGATTATTTGTGTCAAGACTTTTCTTTCCCTAATGCATGAGATATATAAAAGCAGAGAGTATGGTGGTTGTCTGCTCTAATAATAATTATATGTATTATCAATGATCCTGTGAAAATATAGATATCTAATAGAATAGGCATTTTGAATAATGAAAAATAATTTGAATTATTTTAGAATAATGTTGAAAAATTAAAAATAGTTTTATTTGCAATCACCTTCCATACTTAGTCTTGTTGACTAGGCAATTGCAATTCAGGATTTTGTTTCTCTAGAGTTATATCTGAAATGAAGCGACAAAGCTAGGAGTCCTGAAAAAAGATAGGTTATCAATGTAGAAGTCAAGACAAAGGAAGAGATTCCTTGTTTATGACTAGGGATGTCTTTGAATCTATGAAACAACTTTTACCCAGAACTTGCATGATGCAGTGCTCAGAGGGGCAGTTAAACTCAAAGAGGAGTAGCTTTGTGGATTTCTAGTATCTCCAACTAGCCCAAATTAATAACATCTGGATGCAGAACTACTTGGACTAGTGTAACAGTGTGGATAGTGCCAGTGTGAGACTCAGGAGAGAACTCTTTAGACCATGAACAGTTAATTCATTTCGCTTCCTTAAGATTTGTCTCAGTGGAGGTTGCTGTGACATGTATGGCACCTGCAGAGGTCTTATCAAGGATGGAGTATATCTGTGATATGTTTGCCCCTTTCAAATGAAAATTTGCATAGAATCAAAAGCACAGTAACTTAGAAAACAAAAGTAATTTCTTTTCATTATTGATATTGTTTACAGGATATCTAAAAAACACACTCATCCTTTTGACACCCAAAACAGATATTGTTATTATGTGACACATTTTAAGAGACATTGTTAATAGAGAATGACCAAGAATTTGGTATATTCAAAGGATCCTGGTTTCAGGAATATGGCAGTTCTGGTCTGGGACGCTGATTTTGGAACCAATATACATGCACCTGAGCTGTGATTATTCATTTTAATTGCATAATTTCTCCAAATTGTATCACAAGAAGAACACAGAGTTGTGAAATCCAAACAGGCATTATTTTCTCTAGTTCCTGATCGGTATAGGAAGTATGTGTTGCAGTTCACAGTCTGCAACTGAAACCTAGAACTACAGAATCAACAACCAGCTAGAACTTTGCCAGGCTTTGGCCGGGAAGCCTGAGTGGGGAATAAATGCATTTACCATAGTGGTTACCCTCACTCACTGTGGATTAGAATCACCTGGGTCTTTTAAACATTGCATATTTCTGGAACAAAGAACCAAGGAAGGGGTCAGATATATGGCTCTGGGAACCAGTAGCATCAGGAGAATGTGAGCTCTAGTAGAAATTCAGATTCTCCAGGCAGACAAGTACCACATAAACAGAATACACATATTAAGAAGACTCTCGAGTAGTTTAATGCATTTTCAAATTGAGAAGCTATGAACTAGGCTTTTGCTGCCTAATAATGTGAGCCAGATGTGGAACTTTAATATTACCTTAGAAACATCAAAAAAAAAATAGTGAATATAGTTTTAAAAGCATTTTATTTAACTCTATATATTAAAAAAATACAATTTCTATATCTTACATTACTCAAACTTTTAAAGTGCTCAACAGCTACAAGTGACTACGTATTGGGCAGCACAGTTCTAGGGCATGACCTAAATAGTACACTTACATTTCTATTTTCAGGTGGATCTAATCTACACTCAGATGTAAGAACAACCAAAATTCAGGTCATGCCCATATAGAATAGAGATCCTTTTGAACATTTCTTTGTTTAAGAGACATGTACAGATTGGGAGCAGACTGTACAGATTCCTTTCCTTGGAATTTCAGTTTACTTGGGCTCATCTGTAGACTACTTCTCAGATGGGGCTCCAGTTCTTTGACTTTGGAAACCAGTTTCCTCAATTGCAACTAGGGTCTGTTCTTCTTCTGAAAGACCACAGAACAGAAGGGGCATAATAAGCCCTCCCAATCAGGCTCCTTCTTTAGTGACTTGATGCAGTATAGGCAGCAGACATTTTCACTTTTTAGATGCATAGGATTTTCAAAATAAGACAGACGGACAAGATATCTACTTGCTTCTTTAAAGTGTTCAGCCATGGCCACTATCTAGGGGTGAAATATGCATAATAATAGAGTTTCCAAGAGTTAATTGACAATATATCTTGGGCATCTTTGATCTTACATGCGTGGAGAATTTGTATGAGTGACTCACATTGGACAGAACTTCTCTAGAAGATGACAAATTGCATGCCATCCTTGACTCCCTAAAATTCTCACTCTTGCTCTGGGTTAATCTCCCAGCCTGGTGTGAACTACAGGGGGAGAGGAGGAGCTGGAGGGCCTGATGTGTTTGGACCCTTCATTTACCTCAGCTCAAAAGTCAATTGTGAATAATAGGATACTTTGAAAAACTGCATGACAACAAGATGGATAACATAGAGGAAATGGAAAAAAAATCCTAAAAACACACAAGCAGACTACATTGATGAAAGAAGAAATTCATGAACTCAACAGACCAATCACAAGTAATAAGATTGAATTAGTCATCAACAATCTCCCATCTAAGAAGGTCCCAGGATCAGGTGGGTTCACAGGGGAATTCTACAAAACATTCCAGAAAGAACTAACACCAATCCTGCTTAAACTCTTCCAAAAAATAGAAGTGGAGGGAACATTGCTTAACTAATTCTATATTGTCAGCATTACCCTAATACCAAAGCAATAAAAGACACCACAAGAAAGGAAAACTGTAGACCACCCTCTGTAATGAACCTAGATGCTAAAATCCTCAGCAAAATACTTGCTAATTGTATTAAACAGCACATCAAATGGATTATATACCAAGTCTAAGTGGGTTCCATCCCTGGTATACAAGGATAGTTCACCATAAGAAAATCAATCAATGTAATACACCACATAAACAGACCAAAAGAAAAAAAAATCACATGACCATCTCTATAGATGTAGAAAAAAAGCATTTGGCAAAATACAACACCTTTTCCTGATAAAAATATTACAAAAGGTAGGAATAGAAGAAAGCTTCCTCAACATGATAAAGGATATATTTAAAAAACCCACAGCTAACATCATATTCAATGGTGAAATCCTAAAACCTTTCCCTCTAGGATCTGGAGCACGTCAAGGATGACCACTGTCACTGCTCTTATTTAACATTGTGTTAGAAGTATTTGTTTGAGCACTAAGGCAAGAAAAAGATATAAAAGTCATCCAAATTGGAAAGGAAGAAGTAAAAATTTCACTATTTGCATATGACATGATCCTATACATAGAAAGCCCTGAGAAATCTACAATAAAGCTTCTAGAGCTTATAAATGATTTCAGTAAAGTGGCAAGTTATAAGATTAATGTGTACATATCGGTAGCATTTCTGTACACCAATAATGAGCAATTGGGAGGAAATCAAGAAAAAAATTCCATTTGCTATAGCAACTAAAGAATCAAATGCCTATGAATAAACTTACCTAAGATGTAATGGACCTGTGTGCAGGCAACTACACAACACTGTTAAAGGAATCAAAGAAGAACTAAATAAATGAAGAATATTCTCTACTCATGGAAAGGAAGACTAGACATCATTAAGATGTCTATCTTACCCAAACTGATTTACAGATGTAACATAACATTAAGAAAAATTACCACAGCATTTTTTACTGAATTGGAAGGGCTGACTATGAAATGGCTTTGGAATGGCAAGCGGCCCCAAATAGCCAAAGATATATTGAAAAAGAAAAATGAAATTAGAGGAGTCATACTACCTGAATTTAAAACATACTACAAAGCTACAGTGGTCAAAACTGCATGGTATTGGCACAAGTACAGACATAGTGACCAATGGACCAGTTTTTCAAACCAAATGATGTTAAAAATATCTCCACATTTGGACCATGTGCTCTTTATACTTGTATGTTCATTGCTTAACACAAGATATGACATGTAATTATGTTATATTAACTATTTGAATTTAAAGCATGAAAGAATATCTGAAGGCAAGTGCTTTCAAACCACAAAAACTGCCATTACCCTATTTGTGGGCTCACCAGACATGTTCAATGGCTGAACATTATGGAGAATCAATCAGATAACTTTTCTGCCTTACCTTTCTTGAGATACACATATCCTTGAAATAGATGTATTTGTTGATTCCACTGCTACAATTTATAGAAAAGGACCACAATGTGGATACTTTTTTATGCCATTTATGCCCTATGGTTTGTCAGAAAAATATCAAGACTCTGTTAGTCAAGATTGTTTAGAGAAACACATTCAACAGGAGAAATCTGTAAATAGTATGGGATTTTATACAATTGTCTCACATAACAGTGGGATGCACAAGTCCAAATTCTGTAGGGTAGGCTGCAAAACAAGGGCTCTGATGAAGTTCCTTAATGAGTTCCCCAGGAGATGCTGGCTGTCTGAAGTAGAGATGGAAATTCTCTCTCTGAATGCTAAAATCACTTCCCGTTTGAAATCCTTGTCTAATTGGATGAAATATCACTCATTGCTGATGGTGACCTCTTTAGGTGATTGTAGATATAACCAGCCATCTATGCAAAAGAAATGATCTTGCATTACAATTAGCCCAGAGCTTGATTGGTCAAACAACCAGGCACCCTTATCTGGCCCAAATGACACATTAGCCTAACCATCTCAAGGGCACACTTGAATCTGTAGAAGCTGGTTTCCAAGATCAACATCTGGAACCCATTATTAGATAATGTTCCTTAACTTTGTCATGATTGTGAATAATTGTCTTCTCTAGTTTGGATATTATGCAAGAATTTATCTAGTTTTCTGTGTTTCACAAACCATATATTTATATATATTATTGTCAATAAAAGGTATTTTTATATCATTTAGAAAATTAGATACTCCTATTAGTCATATAAGCATGTTTATTTTACTCATAACATTAATAACGTGTGATGTTGATCTCACAGAACTACAAAGGAAATTATTTGTAAATTTGCCTGAGAGTTTAAAACATACTAAATGGCACAAAAGTGTAAACATAAAACCCAAAGAATTTGATCATGATAATATTTGATATTTAAAGTGCTATTTATATTCTAATTAATCTAATGTTCTGTTTGAAAATTATACAATGTTCCCAATTTTGTCTATTATTTGCGCAATCCAAGTATAAAGGTTGCTAGCTAGGAGAACAAATTAATTATCAAATACTTTTGTTGTCTTGGATTTATTGGTTTATAATGGATTTGCTGGAGGAATGGAATGCTTGGATTCATTACAGGACAGATTCTCACAGAAACTTTACCACAACTACTTGGACTTGAATGAGAAAAGAAAGGGCACAGGGGCTCAAAGGCTGAAATATTGGTAAACGTAAAGATACGGGATCCATCGTTAATTTTATGAAAGGAGTTATTTCTAACGTCCATACCCAAGAAAATCCCTACTTGGTATAACTGGAGATTCACCCAGAGGGCAGCCCAAGATGTGGTGCAGGCCCAGAAGTAGCTTCCCTTTCTCAAACTCAGTGCCCTGAATCTGAGTTCTGAAGATAGCTGGATCTCTCTTTGCCAGTGAACAGTTTCTTTGCAAAGGCCCAGATTGCATTCCTTCTTTTTCTCACATACACCTCCCAGTAATGGAAGCCAGAAGTTAACTGAGAGGAGCCCAGGGCACAAATTGAGTAGCTGAATCTTTCTGCAGATTCTTTCAGCTTCTATTTGTCCCACATTGGATACTGCTCGGGTTATCAGAAATGATGAGAAATTCGTTGGCTGTGTCAACAACCAAGATCATACCACCTGTGGAAAGAAAAATTGGCAAATAGATTACAGGCTCACTCGTCCCTTCTACTGCAAAGGCTCATTCATCTCATTCACTTTACTGTCTTTAATTCTGCTCTTTCCTGGAGAAATATCCCTGGCTTCCCTGGCTAGTTCAAATTATCCTAAATATCTTCATAGGAACAAGGGCCTCTAATTCACCCTGGGAATTCATTTATAAAAAGTAATGTGGTTGTATGATTAAATAGAGTTCTTCTATTTAATGTGTAAGATTCACTAATGCACAGACTATGAGTATAGCTCTCTCAAAAACTTAATTTATATATTAGCTCATATCCTATCAAAATATAAACATCACATAGGTATTTTAATGAGAAAAATTTATAAGTACTACAAATAATATTGAAATATTCATCTTGTGTTTTTCTTTGCAATTTCCTTCTCCATTTCACATCATTGACTAGATAGTTGCTTTCCAGACTTTTGTTTTCCTAATGTTGTAACAAAATGGAGAGAGAACACTGGGAGTCCTGAGTATAGATGGGTTATCATTTTAGAAGTCAAGGTGAAAGAAGAGATTTCTTGCACTTCAGTAGGGATATCTTTGTATCTTGGCAGGAACTTCATCCCAGAACATGTATGGTGTAGTGATCAGAGTGTAAGGATACTTGGAAAAGAATGGCCTTTTGACTGCCAACATCTCCAACGAGACTTAATTATCAGGATCACAATACAGAAAGGTTTGTCCTAAGGCAGTAATATGAACTAAGCCAATGAGAGTCTCAGAACTGAACCCTCTGGACTAAGGACCCATTATTCCACTTGGCTCCCTTATGGCTTGGCTTAGGGGAAGATGGCAGGACTTCCTAACACCCAAACATGTAGTGGTAAGGATTAAGAATGTCTGGACCAGGTTTCACCATTGCAAATGCATGTTCTCATGAAGCAATAGTAACCTCAATGTGAATATAAATTTATTTTTTCAGTTTATATTGTGGAATGGGATATGTACCAAAACACAATATCATATTCATGACCAAAACAGCATCCATAAATTATATGACACACTCTAATGGACACCAAGAATTTAAAAAAAAGAAGATAAGGTTTGGCAACTTGGAACATTAGAATGAGACTGGGTCAGACACTGGTAAGACTTGCTTGGCAGTCTGATTTTAGAACTATTAAATATATATATATAAGTTTTAAATAAATAAAAATATATATTTATATATAAAATAACTCACATTCACAATATCATTTCAATCAGGCACTGTTTTGTGTATCATGGGGTCAGTGTGGGAAACATTTGCAGCAGTGCTTAGGTCAAGAATCTGCAACTGGACTTAAATTTGCATGAAAAACACCCACATATGCTTTGACCACCCTTTGCTCAGTGATCCTGAGCACTGGGATAGAACCATTCACCATAATGGTTGTCTGGACTCAGTATGTATTAGTATCACCAGGACCTTTTAAACACTGCACATTCCCTGGTCTCACAGCCTGAGAGAGTGTCAGATTAAGTAGTTTCAGGATCTTGTTGGTGAAACTATAATCAGAAATTCAGATTCTTAGTTTGAGCAGTCTTAAAGAATCAGATTCTGCACTTAAAAAAGCACCAAGGTAATTTAGTGCATATTCAAGTTCAAAAGCTATGGTCTAGGCCAGTGCTGCCCAATAGAAATATAATGAAAGCCACATGTTTAAATTTCAAAGTTTGTTGTTGATTCATTACAAAAAGTAATAAGAAACAGGAAAAAATAATTTTTACAAATCATTTCACTCAATATATCAATATGTTATCATTTCCACATGTGGCTTTAGCCACATTTTAGGAACTCAATAGTCTGTGTTGGCTCCCATATTGCAGAGCATAGTTCTAGAGCATGGACTAAATATTATATCTTCTTCAACGTTTCTAATGGTTCTATTGCTTAGAGAATAAAAATGTTAGGTATCAGATTTTTGCTAATTCCTGTACTTAATGGAGATTATTTGGAGCAGTTGCTTATTGCAGGGCCTACAAAAGTGGGGCAGCTTGTATAGATTCCTTACCTTGTGTATTAGTCAGCCAAAGGGATGCTGATGTAAAATACCAGAAATTGGTTGGTTTTCATAAAGGGTATTTATTTGGGGTAGAAGCTTAGTTACTAGGCCATAAAGCATAAATTACTTCCCTCACCAAAGTCTATGGCCACGTGTTGGAGCAAGATGGCTGCTGATGTATGCTAGGGTTCAGGTTTCCTGGGTTCCTCTCTTCCCGGGCTTGCCTCTCCCGAGGTTCAGGCTTGCTTTTCTCCACAAGGTCAGCCGTAGACTATCAAGTAAATGGCTGTCTCTTTTCCTGGAGCCTTCTCTCCTTCCTCATGACCAAGCTCCTCTGTGTGTTCACTTCCTGGGGCTCCAGCATTAAATCTCAGCATCAGAACTCCAACATCTAAACTCCAACTCTGTCCTTTGCCATGTCTTTTATCTTTGATTCCCCACCCACCAAGGGATGGGGCTCAATGCCCTACTGATGTGGCCCAATCAAAGCCCTAATCATAACTTAATCATGCCTAGATGAACAGACCAGTTTACAAGCAAAATCCAATATCTACATTTATATCAAACTGCCAAACTGCTACACCTTGGAACTTCAACATCCTTGGGTTCATTTAAAGACTAGTTCTCACATGGGACTACAGTTCCATGACCTTGGAAACCAGCTTCCCCAGCTGTCTTTTTGTCCCCATGTCACTTTTCTGGGTGACTATGGATCAAAGTGAGCACAGTAAGCCCTCCCCTTCAGGATCTTTCTGAAGTGAGTCAGTGCAGTTGAGACAGCAGATGTATCCATATTTCATGTGCATGGGTTTTTTAAGATAAGCCATGCAGATAAGACTTTTACTTATTTCTTTAAAGTGCTTCATCATTGTTATTGTCTGTGGGAAAATGTGCATGATAGTGAATTTTCTGTAAATTAAATGACTGAGTCCTTGAGTCTGTTTCATCATGCCATGCATATTATAATTGAATATATCTTAATATCATCCCCAGCCCCATTATTACCCATTATAAGGGTACAATATAAATGCAAGAGAAAAAAGGTTGTGATTTTCTGATATTTCAAAATACTAATTGGAATGTTGGTCACGTTTTGGCATTCAGCTTTGACTTGTGGTGCAGGGGTCTAGACATACACTGTTGCATATTGTAGTCACAATCTCCTTGGGGCTTTTTAGAACCCAAAATGTGACTTATCTGAACTGAAATGTGCTGTGAGTGTAAAGTTCTAAGACATAATAAGAAAGAGAGTATGTAAACTATCTCGTTAAGGACTTGTAAATTTGATTACATTAAAATAATACATTTATGCATATTAAAATGAATTTTACTTCCTTCATGTTGGTACTGGCTAATTTATAATTACACAATTGTGTCACATTTTATTTCTCTTGGACCATGCTGGTCTAAACTTAGAGATCCTCCAACTCCACCAGCTGTTCCAACCTGATGTGGCAAATACCCAGAGGAGCAGCTGAAAGGTTGAAGAAGGAAATGGCATAACCTCAATTCACCATTTTGTAGAGTCACCCACAGTATATTTCATTAAGGAAGATAAAAACTATGTCATTTCTTCAGCCTGGGTATCGAGGTTTTCATCTGGTCTCCAGCTCCTTTTCCTGATAGCTCAGCTGTGTAATGAGATCTAATACAGAGGATTTTTATTGGTGAGGGTCCCTTGTCCAAATTAACCACATCCTATCTTTAATTCAATCAAATTTGGATTCATTTATGGCAGGAATTAGATTTTTATTCACCACATAGGTGATACAAACAAAGGTTTTATCCTAATAGTGATTTTTGTTTCTATTATATGGACAAAGTATTACCTTATTGTCATCGAAGATGAGATATGGCTTTTGGTTATAAAATTTGGTACTAGAGCAGAAACATTTAAAACAAAATATTGCCATAATTATTAATCCTTATGAAATAATGGAGCTACTTTCAAATAATTTTTGTTCATACAAGTAAAACCACCTCATATTTAGATCAAGAAAATGAGTTCAACATTCTCCAGAGTCTTTCCTAAAATCACATCAATAGAATAGTCACTTCTTAAAAAGGGCTTTCTTTCCAGGAGTCTAAAGATCGTCTTTAGAAGTTTGGTAAATAAGCTCCAAAATTGTTCCTGACAATGTCAGTCAGTCAAGATCATAATTTTTATTTGTTACAGTATCAAAACCAAAAGATATTTTTATAAGGTTATTATTTCTGCTACATCACAACTTATAAAAATGAGATCAATTTCATTTTAAACAAGTCATTAAAAACAATTCCTCTTCTTTTTGGATTACACATAGTTGATCAGGTATAAATGAATGAATAAAAATGATATCTTAAAATTTTTAAAATGGTAAATAGCAGAAGGGACTCAAAAGGGATTAGATTATGCTCTGGTGATTAAATTACATTGTTTTCTATTTAACCATTTCCAGAAAAACAATTGCTTGTTGGTGTGGGAAATACTTATCACTTTAAATCTAAAACAAGGGGAAATGTGTTTTCACCAACATAATAACAGTTCTCAAGTACTGTTGACTCATTAAGGCAAACTGGAAAACACAAATCTACTAAAATTTGTGACTAATATGTCATAGAAGTCCTTTCACATTGCACTTCTCCACTGATTTAGAGATACAAAATTGGGTAATCTATGCATGGAGATATATGAAGTTTTTATTTCTTATCTTACTATTTAAATTTTTTAAGTAATATATCCTATAATTACTTATAGGATGTTGTCATATTTGGGGGCATTTTTATTCTCAAGTTTATGGTTTCATTGACTCTTGCTCATGAAATATTGGTCCTTAATGTGTTTTGCATTTATTTGTTTCAAGGCCATCTTAAGCAGGCGTTATATTATTTTATACCACCAGGTGGCCTTAGTTGTTGAAAAGATCAAACCCAGTGTTTTGATTATGTGTCTAATAAGTTCCCAAGAATTTCCCAAAAATTATCCTTCATCTTGGAATTGTATTTATATTCATTTCTTGGATTAGGGACTTTTCCATTAAAAAGAAGAGAAGAGCAAATTAGTTCTCCCAACCTACTCAAGGGGCTGTCTTTGAATCTGTTACTGTCAATCCTTTTCCATTTGTTACTTTGGACAAAAACGAACTTATCTACCTTTCCATGGGACAGTGATAGAGTTTTCTTTGCCCTTTCTTATTTTCAGTTCTGTACTTTGGGTCTCTGATGTTGGAAAGACTTGATATTTCAAAATCATACTTCCCAAGTCTATATTCCCCACCTCGAGTCCTTGCCCACATGTCAGAGAACCAAGACTCAAGTAGCTGGAGGTGTTCTGCTCTGACCCCAAGTTCTCATTCAAGGTCATGACAACAGCCTTCCCCATCCTGACAGAGTTCCAGCGTCTCCGTGACTGAGTCTAGTCATAAGGAACCATGAAAGGCAAGGAATGATGAGGGAACTGTTTTAAGTTCCTTTTGAAGATTGAGAATGAAGTTTGAGAATGAGGAGACATGACAACTAAATGCAATATAACATTACAGCCTCTTTGGAGATATCCCTGAAGGACAGTGATGAAGGGAAACCCTCATTCCCTTCATGTGCTCGAAAGCAAAACTTTGAGTAGTGCATCTGACTGTTCATTTTGTTTGGAAGGAGATTGAATATCAATTCCAAGGCTGTAGCCAATGGTTTGGTTGGGTTATGAGGAACATAGAAGGAACATGACTGGCAAATCATTGGCAGGAGGTTCTGGGAAATTTACTGAATGTCATTCATGGAATAAGATATGCAGTGTTCTAAGGAGGAGGAGAGGAGTTTGCTGAACACTATTCTCCTGTATGACACTGTATTAGTCTCCCACAGCTGCTGTAACAAATTAGACAAACTGAATGGCTGAAAACAACAGAAATTTATTCTCTCAGTTGAGTAGTCTAGACTTCTGAAGGCAATGTGTATTCAGGTCCATAGCCCTCTGAAAGCTTGACAGGAAATTCCTTCCTTGTTTCTTCCACCTTCTGTTGGCTCTTAACAATGCTTGTCATTCCTTGAACTGTAGATGCATCACTCCAATCTCTGCTTCCATCATCACATGGCCTTCCTCCTTGTGTGTCTGTATTTGCCTCCTCTTCTCCTTAAAATTTAGTCACTGGATTTAGAATATTTTGTATTTGAGGCTTTTGAAGTTCGGTTAATGATGGGAACTGCAGGAATATTATTCAGCCATAAAAATGAATGAAGTACTGATATGTGTTACAGATGGCTGAACCTTAAAACTGTTATGCTATGTGAAAGAAGGCAGACAAAAAAGGTCATACACTGTTGATTTAATCATATGAAATATTCAGAATTGCTAAATTCATAGAGGTAGAAAACAGATTGGTATTTGCTTAAGGAAGTGGCAAATGACTGTTTGATAAGTATGGGCTTTCTGTGTGTAGTGATAAAAAATTTCCATAGCTAGAGTGTGATAATGGTTGTACAACATAGTGAATTTACTTCATTTCTCTGAATTGTAGACTTTTAAATGGTTAAAATTGCAAATTTTCTGTTCTGTAAGTTTTGCAAAAATAACATGTATCTTTAGCTTTTTTTGGAATTGTGGCTTTAATTATTTACTTCTGTCAGATTTTGCTTAACACCTTTTGAATGTTTGATCTTTGTCATTTATATATTTATTTTTCCATCTTCCTGATGAATTGACCCTTTTTTCTTAATTAATATGATTTTTTATCTGGAAAATTTTTCCTCTAGAAAACTATTTTTATCTGATATTAATATTACCTCTAAAACATTCTTATTTTTTTAGTGTGTAAGGTATAAATATATATTCAACCAATTTCCTTTTAGTCAGTGGATCTTTATAATTAAACTATGTTGTGTATATCCATAATAGTTTAAATATGTTACTTTGTGGTATGCTCTTCATGCCTTATTCTGGGTTGTTTCTATATTTTCAGAATTTTTTAAAAATCCCTTTCTTGGATTTTTCAGGCCTGCCCATTTTTGTTCATTATTGACTGTTCTAGGAATTTAAAATTTCCTCTTAATGTTCACAGTTAACTTAGGGTTATTGTTACACTACTTCATGTAAAACACAGAAGCCATCCAATGATACAAATCTATATACCTCCTGCTTTGATATATTGGTTATATTTATTTTTCTCTATATATATTTATACCTATGATATATTACCAATTTTCATTACTCAATTTCATGTAATTTAATGAATTAGTAAACTTAAATTTTTTATTAACCCAGACATTTTACATTTCTGATCATCTTTATTCTGTATTGAGTTTCCATTTGGTATCATTTCCCTTCAACCTAAAAAACTTCACAGTGCCAGGTGTGATGAGAAAAAAATGCTATTTTTTTTAAAAAAGCTTTTATTTTGCTCTCTTTTTGAAGTATATTTTTACTGGCAAAGAGCATGTAGAGAACAGCAAAAATTGCAGTCCTCTTTGGTTTCATCCCTCTCTTCTTCCTACCACACCCTCACTGCTTTCGCCTAGGAGCACATGAATTCTTGTCTTAAGAGACTCTGAGAATCTTACCTCAGGTACCTAAGGTTCTTCTGTGTGCCCTATGTGAGTCTATTGATAGTGAACATTTCAATTATTTCATTCTATTTCATATATCCCCAACACTCATGTACTGAAGGTAAGACTTTTCTTAAATCACCTCACAATGTGGAAGAGCTAGTCTCTTGAAAATCTTCTTCAATGATTCTTATAAATTTTTCTAAGAAATTTTCCAAAGTTTTAGTCTACAAAGTAGCTGTCTAAAAAGTCAACAGTTGGAACAATATATCTTTGGCATGTGGAAATAACTTGTGATAAGACTATCATTAGCTATTACTTTGCATTCAGTCTTTACAGTGATGAGGACTGTGTCATGAGAAGGAGGATGCCAAATGGGAGAAGTAGAGAAATGAATGATTGCACATATGAGATGTTACTGGGAGGACTCTTGAAACCAAACAGTTCCATTTCTACAGCATGTGAAGGGTGTTGTTGACCTATGTAAGTGAGCACAGGTGAGGGAAACTTAAGATAAACTTTGTCATACTAGAGAAAATTTGTCTTTTCAATTCTGGATATTCTACTACTATTTATACATTTTCAAAATTGTTTGAACACACATACAATTTTACTTTGAATAGAAGGTACTCTTCCAATAACACTTTGAAATTTGCACAATTTGGACATAAGACAATGTATATTTAATTTATAATCTAAACAATATATTAAGTTGTTGTTACAAAAATTTAAAGAAAAATATTTGGAAATTGAGCTGAGAATTCAGGATACTGTTAGAGGAATGTAAATATAAACAGAGGACAAAAAAGAGTAAACATTCATAACATTTAGTATTTAAAATGCAATTTCTTTTTTTTTTTTTT
>JAQZBX010002612.1:0-22359 GCA_029593785.1 Cabassous unicinctus
TTGAAATTGCAATTTGATAATTTTAGCGAGTCTCACTTGATTGCTTAATCTTTTTTTTCTTAAAATTTTCTTTATTTTTAAAGAAGCAGTAGATTACCAAAATGTTACATAAAAAATAGAGGAGATATATTAGTCAGCCAAAAGGGTGCTAATGCAAAATACCAGAAATCTGTTGGTCTTTATAAAGGGTATTTATTTGGGGTAGAAGCTTACAATTACCAGGCCATAAAGCATAAGTTTCTTCCCTCACCCAACTCTGTGAGTGTTCTGGAGATTCCCATTTACCCCACCCCACACACACACTTTCCCTTATTAACAACATCTTTCGTTAGTCTGGTACATTAGTTACAATTGATGAGCACATATTGACACAGTGTTACTAAGCATGGTCTGTAGTTTATATTGTGGTTTACACGTTGTACTGCACAATTTTAAAGGTTTTGAAAAAATATGTAGTGGCTTATATTATATACAATAATGGTAACATCATGCAGAATGAATCCAATGTCCCAAAAATGCCCGCGTTACAGCTATGCTTCCATCTCCCTCTGCACAGAACCTCTGGTGATCACTTTCTTTATATTAGTGTTACAAGTATTTCCATTACTAGAATAACAATAAGTCTACATTAGTCCATAGTTACATTTGCACCTTATGTTTCTTCATTCCTCAGTCATGAAGATTTGGTATCATAATGTTCATTCTGCTTCCAATTGAGAGGGGCCTAGATCTTATGGGCAGATGGATGAAAATGTCTTATTTGCCATTATAGATTCTCTCTGTTTTGGGGGATGGATGTGGCCCATCATCATCCTTTTGTTAGTTTTTCTGGGTGAATCCGATGAACTGGAGAGAAGCTTTTGGCTGCAACACTGCTGAGATTCTTGGTTCAATCAGCATATGAATGAAGATTTAAGTTTCTGGGACATATATTTAATGGGTGTAATGCTAAGTATGGGTTCAAATAAAAGAGGCAGAAGAACCATGTGTCGTAAAATTATAAATGAGTCTAACTCTGATACACTGGAGAGACAGGTTATCATATATTCTAAGGTAAGGTCTACTGACAGTGTGCCGATTTCCTGGAGTTGTCTGCCTTGTCTATAGTATCTAGATTCTTAAGACACTATTAACGGTGGCAGCCCATGAGATCCTCCAGAGATGTGCACAAAAATAACCTCTGGAATGACCTCCTGACTCACTTTGAATCTCTTAATCATAAAAAATTATTTGTATTTAATATTTCCCCCATTTAGTCTAGGTCTTTTTCCAAATGCATCGTTAGTTGGCACTTGGTCATAACCACCTGATACCAGAAAGGAACATCCCCAGGAGTCATGTCCCATGCAGGGGGTAAGGCAGTGAGTTTATATGCTTAGTTTGACTTAGAGGGAGGCCACATTTGAGCAACAAGGAGGCTTTCAGGAGGTAAATTTTAGGCAATATATATTACTAAGCTGTTTCAATTTCACAAGAATATGATTCATAATTACAAGCATCAATAGCAAGTGCCTGGCATATTGCTCTGTCCTTCTTTGTTAGGCACTGCCCGTGTACTCTAGGGATTTTTCCACTGTATTATAGAATGTAGCAGGACTTCCAAGGAATTGATTAATCTTAGGTTAAATGAAATCTGGAACTGAGGCTTCCATTGTAGACTCAGCTATGCATCAGGAAACAGAAATCTGGTCAATAGAGAAAGAAAAATAAAGAAACTCAAGCAAGAGAAACCAATGTGGACTCAGAGAGAGAAAGAGGGGTGGCTATCTTTCTTCCTATGGTTTCCCAGGCCAAAGTACTTGTTCCTTGTGAGATGTGGTTATAGTCTATTGTATTGAGTTTCATAACCTAGCACTCTAATTTTATTTTCAAACATCTCTTTTCCAATTATATTTGTTTTCAGTAAGAGACGCGGAGTAGTGCCTATGGCTTTAAGGTGAAACAACTATTTTTTAAGAAAAATAGAATGATGAATGGATTCTTATTTAATCAATTTGCTAAATGATATGACGATTCCCCTAAGAACTCTGTAATGTAGTAGGTATTAGAATGGTTCTAGTGACCCTGGAAATGCGGACATGTTGATAGTAGACAAAATGAAGACAAGTTGACAGTGTGTTTCAGGGTTGCATATAACCACTTTCATCCCCTGATTTGATACTATTTTTTTTTAATTCTTTCTGTCATTTTTGCTCTCATTTCACCAAAAAGTCCAAGAGTCAGACTTAGGCATGACTAGTTATCAGAACATGTCTGTATTTCAATATATGACATCATAGCAATATAGAAAAAACTAACATCTGAAGTCTGATGGTCTTGAGTTCAAATTTCATTTCTTCCACTTGCTGGCAAAGTGTTTTTGGGTAATATCTCTGAGTTCATTCACATAAGCTTCTCAAAAAACACCTCTGAGTAGTGGACAAAAACACCTCTGAGTAGTGGATTCACAGAAGCTTTAACATTATTAAATTCTAGGTAAGTGGTGCTCACAAAGCTCAGGTATCAAAGCTGATTCCATCCTTCAGTTACAGTTTCTTGATTAATGTAGGAAGTATATCAGACATTGCAGTAAGATTTACATGGATTTCATCCTGACTCTGCCACTTACCAAGAGAATTATGGTAAAAAGATTTATGTCTATGACCAGAAACTATAACAGCATTGGTGAGAGGGTCTTTCATAAAATTTGAAAGCTCCAAGTGCTAATTATCAAAGATGAAGAATATAAAAATATTGGTTTCCTTCCCATAATGATTATAAAAGAAATGTCCAGAAAAAAATCAGTGTCATGAAATAACACAGATTTCAAATATCACCTTTCAGGAATCTGTAAATTTATCCACTCTCTACTTGGATGACTGGGTTAGAGATAATTAGAATTGAACTTGAACACAAGCTCTAGGAGATCTCAAACAAAAAGTAAAGCACAGACACTTATAATCAGTAGAGTAATAATGTAAGACTCTGCAAAATAAGACAAACCGGACCATCTTTACTTTAATTCAGCATTACTTCATATATTTGTTATCTGATTACACTTTCATAGAAATGGAGGTCATGGCATTAAGTAAAAATGATAAAATTGACAAGAAAGAAAGAGCCCTCAGTATAATTTACTCAACAAAACAAATGTGATTGTCAATAGATTGGATGAAGTAAAGTTACTCTTATGCTAAATATTACATGTATAATTTTGTAGGGAGGAAAAATGGATACATGAATAATAAAAATGATGCTCAGAATTTCCTGTAAGCCAGCTATGTGCCAAGCAGTATTTTATTTACATTCATTCCTCATAAAAACTTTCTCAAGAAGATAATAATCTCATCTCCATTTTGCAGATAAAAAAACTTAGCATCAGAGAACTTAAATAAAAAGTTTAAATAGATAAATAGTTAAGAAGAGGTAAAACAAAGGCTCATTCCAGGTATTCTGACGTAGATCCCTTATTCTAAACTATCCCAATAAAAAACAGGGGATAGGGGGTCACAGGACAAGGCTGGTCCACAAAGTCCATTTCATTGCCAGCTCAGACCTGCATTTAAACATAAATATATTATGTTAGCATAAATAAGTTATTTTTCCTGCTCCACACCAATATCCTTGCATTGCTGGGATCAGTGTGATAATTTAATATAAGTATAATCAGTTAGACACAGAAAACAAATGATGCACAAGGTCAAAGAGTGGGAAAAACAGATAATTACAAAACAAGCATTGTATGCTAACAAACACTGTATATTTAGGACATGTGCTATGAATTTATTAAGGCACTAGTTTTATTAAAACTATTTAAACAATGTCAGGTGTGATAAAATAATTGCATACATAGAATAAAGCTTGCTGAGTCATTAGATTCCATTCATGGTGTAAGGCATCATTGTGTTAGACTGAACCTATTAGTGTAAGAAAGAGTTGCCTATAGAAAGTCCTTTGTGAAAAAGGACTTTTTTACCTTGTCATTAATAATATTTACCAATATGCCACAATAATATATATTGCAGTTTCACTGCCTCAAGTTTGTCTTGATGATTGCTTTGTTGACTGCCTCTTTCACATCCTTGTTCCTTAGACTGTTGATCATGGGATTCAGCATGGGAATCACCATGCTATAAAACACAGCCACCATTTTCCCCTGCTCCACAGACTCCTCAGTTAGCTGCCCAAGATACATGAATATGAAGGTCCTGTAAAATATGGTGACAGCTGTCAAGTGGGACCCACAGGTGGAGAAGGCCTTGTTCCTCCCATCAGCAAAGCACATACGCAGCAGAGCTACTACAATGAGGGTGTAGGAGATTAGGACCATCGAAAGGGGATATTTGAGGTTAGTGCCAGCAATAACAATCACTGTGTATTCTTTGATGTGGACTCCCCCACAGGCAAACTTGACGAGAGGAGGATCTGCACAATAGAAGTGGTTGATTTCAAAATTCCCACAGATGTACAAGCCATACATCCACAATGTGCATATAAGGCTAACAGAATCCATAGATATAAAGCACTGAGATGAGTTGAACACAGACAGTCATAGACATTTTGCTGCCATAAAGCAAAGGGTTGTAGGTGGCCATATAGCAATCAAAGGCCATCACTGCCAAGATGGAGACTTCCACAAGGACAAGGGCCACGAAAAAGTAACATTGCACCAAACACCCCATATAGGAATTGGTTTTTGTCTTTAACAATGGGTTTTCCAGCATTTTGTGGTTCACAAAGGATGAGAACCACACATCTAAAGAAGACAAATGACTCAAGGAAAAGTACATGGGAATCTGAAACTGGGGACTGATACTGATCAAAATGATCATCCCAATGGTCCCTAACAGAGTGACCAGGTGAACTACTAGGAAGACCACAAAAAAGAGAACCTGTAGCTCCTGGTGACTGGTCAAACCCAGTAGAATTCTGCCACATCTGTGAAATTAGACATTGCTTGGCATAGACCCAGTCAATATTGCCTATGGAGAAAGACAAAACAAGAAGAGATTTTTTTCATTGCTGAAATATTTCAGTCACATTTATCCTTATTCTAATTCAAATCATTAGGAAACAATGTAGATTATGCATAACGTTCAAGAGTGAAATAACATAGGCATAAATGTTACCTTCAATATGTCTTAAAGACAATTACTATTTGTCATTTTTCAGTTTCTTATCCATAAAACAGATTACACTCATTACTAAAATATATAGTACTAGAATTAGGAATTTATATCTTTGCTAGATTATTATGATAGGCATACCTTAAAACCAGAGAGCATAAACAGGAAAAAAGTCAGACTGAGAGTTGCAAGAAAACGTCTAAACCAATTTCAATATATTATTTGATAGAAAAGAAACCTGAGACCCAGAAATGGTTAAAATATAAACCCAAGGTCAGCTAGCTAATTAGCAAAAAACAGGGAAGGAAACAAGAGAAATTTTTTGACATTCCATCCAATACTGTTTCCATATATCATAGTGACTCTCAATGCCAACAAAAATGCAAATACATGTGATGTTACCCATTTTTACATGCCTTTGAAGGTAAGCTCTTCCTGTATAATTTTATGGGACAATGAACTAATATATTGGCCTTACAGTCTAGTTAATGACTTAATTATCCTACCCTATGCCAAACTATTTTATCACATGCTTTCAAAATATGAGATTCTGCCTCATATTTTATTTTACTTTGCCACACATTATTCTGATTTGATTGCTACCACCTGCAGGGATGAGGTAAGAGTGAATTAACAGCCTAAACTCTTTCTGTGTTTTAGTTATCTCAGAAAAGTAAACTATAAGTGTATTCAATCACTGAGCATCACTATCAAAATGTAACAATAAATAAATATCCTAAGGTAACACATCAGTGATGTGTTTTATTTATTATAGTGGCTCATTTTAGGCTCCACTAGTTTTCAGAAACAATACCACCCCTAACCATTCAAACCCCAATTTAATGTCATTACAAATAAAATATCCCCAAACATTATTTTCCCTACTTGGCTTCTTATAAGAAGCAAAAGTGTGTCTTGGCTGCTTAAGGAAGTATTTGTAGGATTAGGGACCTTCCTGGGAATTTTAGTTCTCCATAATAATAGTATTTGAGTGCTTAACACTTCATGATATATAAATGGGCCTTTGTTTATAATTGGTTTCATTCACTTATTCTACAAACATCAAGGACAACTAACATATGTCAAAATATATATTTTTAGATTATATTCCAAACTATTCTAAATTGTGAGGGTGAACAGCTCACATTCCAGCTATCATCATAATTCATTCTTATTGAAGAGAAATAAACAAGTAAACAAATGAGATATTTTCTAAAGTAGGAACAGATGTGACAAAAGTTTAGCATGCTAATAAAGTAGGAAACAAAGGAGAGAAGATGATAGCTTTCTCCAAAGAGGTAGCTTTTGAGCTGGTGTGAAGTAGCCAGCTATGTAGTAATATGGGGGAAGAAAGAGGAAAAGTTCAAAAGAGGAAATGTTCAAAAGGAGCATTGCTAGAAAGATTCCTCTGTGTATTAAAAAGTTTATGAACTTTATGGTCATATCATGGATCCTTCACTTAGCAGCAGGGTACACTTGGGAAGTTAATCTCTATGAACTGCTTTCTTATTCTTAAAATGCTTAATATGAAAAATAAAAATACTATGTTTAAAATGAATTGAGTATATAACATTAAAAACACTGAAGTTTTAGATCTGATCTAAGTTTCTCCTTATTACAGATTTCCATAAGTGTAGCTTATCTGTTTTGGTTCAAGTGTAGGAATAGCCAGATGAGAGCTGTAGACTATGGAAATAGAGCTAAGCTCATGGACTTTCCTATGTAAAAACCTTGGTAGCATGAACCCATGATTCTCTGATTGATAGAGCTTGAATAGGGTTAATGGTACTACTATAAATTTTTAAGTATAAAATTTTATATGAAATATTAAGCATCTTAGAAACACAGCTAATAGTATCTCTCATAAAAGAAGATCAGTGTTCCAGCCCATTCTATAATTTTGTCTCAGTTCCTGTGTGGTGTGTGAATTTCTCTTCCTTTACAAATAATCGTTAGCTCTCTGGTAGTAGAGTTTGTCTCACTCACCTTGGAATCCCTTATGCTACCTAGCATAGTCATTATATACGTATAAAAAACAGATATTCAGGAATAATCATAAATACAATTTTCAAAGCTTCCTGATGTTTAGATCAGCTTAATACAACACATTAAAAATTCCAATATTTTAAAACTATTTCTTAAAATAGTTTTTCTAGTAGCAGTAACAGTAGCTTTATAATATGAAGAATAGCTAACTTATTGACTGCATTCTAAGCCCTTTGCAAGCAAAGGTGCTATGAAACAGGTTCTATTAACATCTCCATTTGACAAACTAGGAAACTGAAGCACTGAGCGATCCAGAGCCTCCCTGAGTCAGGCAGGATTGATAGGATTGTGTTGCAAACCAATAAGCTGGCTCTTGTGTTATAAACCTAGCCAACTCATACGGCAGGCTCTTCAATAAATCTATTCTATTTTTCCAGTTATTTTAATTTAAAATTCAGTTTGATTGTCCTTCCAGATAGAAGAAAGCTATCCTTTTGATAGTTTGTCCCTGACGGGCTAGCTGAGCTTTGCATGATTCTCCCCAATGCAGGCTGGGCTACAGACATAGGAGACCATTGCTTCCCCATTCTCTCCAAAGTTAAGTGAGTCCAACAACCTAAGACCAGATGACTAAGTACTTTTTATTACATGTTACACATTATATCATCTATCTAGACATTCAGGAGGATGGAATATAAAATTTAAAATACAGACTCATTTGTATTAACAATTTGAGCATTACTCTTGGAGAAAAACAGTGGGGAACAATCATTGGTCTAAACATTCATACTGACTCAATATTACCCAATTTTTTCATACATATTTTAAAACAACAATGTGAAAATCAATGGTCTCTAGGTGTAAAGAACAGTGAAAGGAGAAAAAATAGGAAATGAAGGATTTTGTAAATGCCCATTATAATAAGCTCATTCTTATATAGTTTTGAATACACTATGGATGAAAATACGAAAATATACCAGAAATATAACTTCACACAGTAAAATATTGCATTAACAAATAAGCACAAGGATAAAGTCTTCATTTTCTTTTCAATTAGGGATTAAAATAAAGTACTTGTATTGCATTAACCTGAATTTCAGAGCTTAGAACTTGCAGGCTTACTTAAAACTGAGGAGAACAGCAAATGAGTAAGTTCTCAACATTTAAATTAGAGTCTTGGAAATTGGGAGCATCTCCCTAAGGAACCATCCATATAATTATCACAGGAATAATAATTAAAATTCTAGAAATATCTCAGGGGTAGGAGAAGGGAAGGGGCATTCACTGGAATAATAATTCTTATGATAAAATCAAGAGATCAAAATTCTTGTCATCATGCTATCATCTGTCTACCACTTTCAAATGGGTTCTGTTCTATCATCACACTTGGAAACCATGCATCTCATGAAAATATTTTTGGTTAGTTTCATGCAAACTTTTGCTGAATCACTTTCTTTCCTGTGTTGCTATGTCTCTACTAAGCACCATCTTTCAGGATAAATGATCTCAGCAATTTATGTCCAATGCATTGCAAAGTAATTTTGACAGATGATACATGTCTCAAAAGTATGGATCACCTCACAACATTTGGGGAGAGTGAATTCTAGTAGAGGTCACTGGTGAAGTAATAGATTGTATTATAAAGAATTTATCCCCCTACATTCATAATTTTCTTGGATGTAGAAGATCATGGTCTTTGACATGAAACAGCTCTGAAATCAAACTTTGGCTCTGCCACCTTAACATTGTGACCATGGGCAAATAACATAATTCTGAGCTTCAATTTACTCACTTTTGGAATGGAAAAATTCTGCCCTGCCATGAGGTTATGAGATAATTAAAGTATAACTCTCAGCCCAGTGTCAGTGACATATGAAGCACTAAAAAAATAGACTCATTTGTGTAGTTATAGCTCTAAGCAGTTAACAATTATTAACTCACCACCTCTATGGAGCTGTGACTAATATTATCTTCACTTTAAAGAGTAAAATATGAACTTTATAAAATAAATATGTGCTTACATTTTTTGACCAAGTTTACAATGTGAGCAAGTGAAAAAACAAGATTGGCAACCTAGGTTGTTCATTAACTGTAAACTATGAATGCCTTTATTTGGTCTGGGAAACTATGGGCAAAACTGTGTTCAGGTATAGCTTCTTTTACATCACTCAATGTCCAAGTACTCTGAATCCCTGTGTTCCTGCCCATCTATTATGAGAAAATCCATCAGGTGAACTTATTGCATCAGAGTATTATGACAATACTTACTCTCTCAAGAAAATCTAAATTGGAAAGGAAGAAAATATGTGAGTGTGTGTATGTATGTGTGTGTGTGTTTGAGAGAGATAAACAGAAAGAATCAGAGAGAGAAAGACAAGACAGAGTGGCTGAGGGAGAGATAAAGGGGCTCCATATTTAAAGGTTGGGGATGCCTAAATATAATTAAGCTGATAGATGTAAAAATAATTATAACAATGCCATCAATTTAAAATATATATTTTGCAGAAGTATTCTGAATTTTTAGCAGATGGCAAAATCACTTTAAGCTCTGCTAAAAGAATCTAGACCCAAGGAAATTATAAATCATAGAGGTCTTGGAGATTAGAGACTACAACCGACAAAATTGGATGTGATGCAAGTGACTTTTCCAAGATCACCCACAAATTAATTTGAAATTTGAAAATTTAAAACAGTAATACTATTTAACCACAGACTCTGGCATCATTTTTCCTTATATAATGTTGATTCTCCAAAATTATTAGTAGGAAATATTTCATTTTTGAAAAATGAGGAAATGAAGATGATCCAAATCCACCAGCCAACATATTACAAAGTTTTAAAATGCTTTAAAACTATATTTTGAAATATATTCATAATCAGTACTTAGTTTGAAATGTCAATGGTTTCCAATAAATGGCAAGTAACTTGTTTTTATGCCAAAATAAATTACTTTAAAATTTTTCCCTTAGTAAAATTAAATAAGTTAGTTCTTAAAGTCCTTAAGAGTTTTAATTTTTGCAACTATAGACACAGTAATAATGCAATTTAATCTAAATTGGCAATTCATCTGCATTTACAAATGGTTTTCAAAAGGTTGTCTTTGCTATATGTGTATGTGTGTGTGAGTGGAAACGAGAGCATATGTTTCTGGTTTTCCTTGAGGAAAATAAAAATTCAAAAAAGGGTGAAGAAGAATGGTTCTTCTCACATTGCATCAATCTGGTTTTATATTTGCATCATTGAAGAAAAATTTGTAATTATTTACTGTGTAATTATAAATGTGTTAATTACATTTCATTAGCTTTTTATTATCTGTACCAAAACCAAAGGTGATTGATTGATTTACTAATTGATTGATTTGCCTGAGGTCATATAGACTTTAAGGAACTGTAGTGTTGCCTCAAGCTTGTACTTTAAGAAATTAGGTATAAATGATGGCAAACTATATTGATATAATCATGTCAGGAAATTACTGTTCACAACAAATATTTTTTCTTTAAAATATAAAAATAACCATAGAAATTAGCAACCATATCTTAGTTCTGGATGTGCAATACATTCTGAAATAAATATCAATTTAATTTGTTAAGCAGAGCCTGCAAAGCCACGCTTTTATAATGACACACATTTCTACTAATTCTACTTGCTATTCCATCAGCCAGTAGGTCAAAACCAGTTTGGCTAGAGCAGGTAAGAAATGCACAATCTGGCATCTTTATGGTTAAAACATTGTAGGTACTGCAATCTGTAAAGAGACATACTTAACATGGTATGTCTCTTAGGAAACACCAATACTTGGAAAAATAATTAAAGGTATGTTTTGCTATTCTGAAAGTGGAAATCTCTGAAGAGTTCTACCTCACCCCACAATGAAAGAAATATTAAACAATTTTATAGCTAATAGTGAGGCTATCATTTTTTATATCATATTATGAAACATAATTAAATATGTTAATTTTTCAACCACAAATTACCCTCTAAATAGGCAAATTTATAACTACTTCTTAAATTCAACCACTACATTTTTAATAAGAAAAATAGTTTTTTAATTTTAGCTTAGTATTTGAACATCTTTTCAATTATCCTTTTTTAAAATTTTATCATTGTAACATTTATGCAACCCAAAATTTCCCATTTTAAACATGTTCAATTGTACTATTTAGTGGTATTCATTAACTAATACTACTTACATCAGCAAGAATGAGTCAATCTACTATTTTTCCTCTCAATTTGAGTATCTCTTTCAAAACACAAGTCTTTAGCATAACTTTCCTATGTCCTAGACAAGAATGTGTTGACAAGCAAATATTATTGAAGCATAGAAGACAAAATCAACTCAATTTTGTTTTTTTCAACATGTTTTGCTGAGCACTTTGCTCATGGCCTCTTTCACATCCTTGTTCCTCAGACTGTAGATCATGGGATTCAGCATGGGAATCACTGTGGTATAAAACACAGCCACCATTTTCCCCTGCTCCACAGACTCCTCAGTGGTGGGTTGTCTGAGGTACATGAAGATAAGAGTCCCCTAAAATATGACAACAGGTGTCAGATGGGACCCACAGGTGAAGAAGGCCTTCCGCCTCCTTTCTGCTGAGCGCATCCATAGGATGGCAATGAGAATAAACAGATAAGAGATGGTAACTACATTCAGGGACTATGTGAAGTTAATGCCTGCAAATATGATCATTGTATATTCTTTTACAAAGGTCCCAGGACTGGCCATTTTATGAGAGGTGAGTCTGCACAGTAGAAGTGGTTGATTTCAATTTTCCCACAGAAGTACAAGCCATATATCCATAGTGATGCTACCAGACTAATCAGAAAACCATATATGTAAGGGAAAGATATCAGTTGAATACAGACGACCCTTGATATTTTACTGCCATAGAGCAGAAGGTTGCTGATTGCCATGTATCTATTGAAGGTCATCACAGAAAAGATGAAGACCTCTACATGGACAAGGGCAATGAAGAAAAAACACTGTGCTAAACAACTGGCATAAGAACTAGTTTTGGTCTCTGATGACAAGTTTTCCAGCATCTTAGGAGTTACATTGGAAAAAAAACAAACATAAACGAATGACAAATGCCTGAGGTAAGAGTACATGAGGCTATGAAGTTGTGGACTGGCCTTAATTAACATGATCATACCAATATTGCCCACAATGGAGATAATATAGACCATGAGAAAAATGATGAAGAAGAGAAATTGTCATTCCTGATTACTGGTTAATCCCCAAAAAATAAAATCTGTCACATCAGTGAAATTGAGCATTTTCACAGTTCTAAACAGATATTAGCTTTAAAAAATGTTGTGATATCTAAAAGGAAATAAGTGGAAAATAAATAAAGTATTGTTCCTTTATTAATTTATATCTTTATCCATGTTTCCTGTCATTGTCATCTTTATTAAATATCTATGGCTGCACTTTGTCATTCTTTTCAGAGAATAATTCCAGTGTGTGAAACTGCTAGGTAATTGGCTCTCTCAAGGCAATTAAGATTAATTAACACCCAGACACTATTGTATAGCAGTTATACAAAGTATCTTAATTGAAATATGATAACACTAAATATTTCTTTGGCCCAATGTCCAAGACTAGTTCTTAACCATCCTTTGTTGCCAATGCTCTTTGCTATTTTTATATTTTATAATTAAAGATATTTATGGAGGGTTATACAACTCTTTTTAACAGAACTCAGAAAAATTCTTTTACCTCTTGGCCTTTTGTCCCCTTTTTTAATCTTCCTGCATTAGAGATGGAAGCTACAGAACCAAATAGTTCATCAGCCCTAAATGTCATGTAATCTAATCCCATTCTTGCACTAATTTAAATTGAAAATGGGCAAACTGATTAAAAAATAGCCATCAAAGTCAACTATAAAATGATGAACTACCTATTTAAATTCATTTCATTAGGCATATTCCTTGGATAGGGACTCCCCCTCAAATTTAACATGTATTTATAATCCAATAGATATTATCCATTGCTTTGTTCTGGAGACATAAATATGAGTAAAAGAAGGGGATTAATATCAACATTTGCACAGGAATTAATGTAAATAAATACTTTTGAAATGGATGATGTATTATTATATGGTTATGATGTACACATAAATTGGGAAATTATTGAGTCAACTCTGGGGAACTATTGGAATCTGGGAAACCTTCTTAGTTTTTTGAAAAGTTATTTTCAAATATAGATTGTATAATATGAATCATTTTCCAGAACAATATTTATCAAATTACATTCCTAAGAAAACACTAGTGTATCACATGATGGTAATAGGAAACATGGAGAAAAGACAAGAGTTCCTTCATCAGATAATAATGGGAAAGCTCTATACCATATCCAGCCTCTTAGAGACACACAGTCTACTGTAATAAAGTCAAACTATGAGAAGTTCTACGGGAAAGAAATCTGTGAAAGTTAGTTTAACTAGCATTTCCTTATGATTAAAATTCTAAAAAATATATAACAGATTCCATCAACATCATTGAACATTCACGTTCTTTAGAATTGAGAGCAATTTTGTAAAAAAATGAGGTATCTTTTCAGCAAGACAAAAGATTTGTTGAAGATGGGATTTACATCTTGCTCTCTGAGGGCTAAATTAATCTCTAGGGCAAATGATGATTGCTAAGATCCTAATTATAACCTTCAGAATTATGCATTGTTCAACAACCATTTGTTGGGCTCTATCCATAATTATCACTAGGTATTTGCATGGCAAAAATAAACAGACTTTTACCCACAAAGGTGATGCATAATCTCTACCCATTCCACCTGGAAAGAAAATTTGCCCTTTTTACATTCAAGAAGAAACCTATAAACCAAAGTGGCTTAGATGACTACATGACTGCAGAGTCTCAGGCTAAGTAATAAAAATTCATGGTATTAACAATTGGGTTAATAAAAAATGAAAGAACAATAACAATCAAAATTGTCTATAATTGGGTATAATGCCTTGCAATATATTTATGTAAAGAATGCAAAATCTGTTAAAGAGTTGGTAAATTCATCTCTAAATTTATAGTTTAAAAGATACCACCCTTCTCACAGATGGGTCCTCCTCCCCCAGCCCCATTCCCCAGGCTTCATGTTACCTGTATGGGGATCATTTTCCACTGGAAGAGTTTCTCAATGTCATCTTGACATGACCATTTGGATTTAGGCACACACAGGTAAATGGAAAGCATGAAAGCTTGGAGAAAACATAATTTCATTGAGTTACAGTTGAAGATCAATCTGCTGGGTATGAACAGAATTTCCTTTAATTTCTACTAAAATCTAAGTCAATAATATTCACTTTGCTATTGTTCAACTCACCATTCACAACAGGCATTCATAGTTATAAATTGGCTTAAATTCTTTATCCACCAATTTATCATTTATGTCACAAATGACAAATTACTACTTTAAAGGAATATATTTGTGAGCCTTTAAGAAATATGATACAAGATGGTAATAATAAGGTGGCATATAGGAAAAATACAACTAATGTAAATAATGGATGATAAAGCTAATTAATAATCTTTAACCAATTGTAACAAATGTAAATACTGTTAAAAATGGTACAATTATTTAGAAAGTCCTATCGTCAATTGTAATGGACATTCTACTCTAATGCAAGTTATTGGTGGTGGGGTGGAGCACAGGAATCCTGTATTTCATTCATGATTGTTTTGCAAACTCACAACTTCTCTAATTAAAAAAAAAGGGAATACAAGTGACATCAAATCACAGGGAAGAAAATAGTCAAAGTATATTTATTTTGCATTTTTAATTACAAAGTTTCTCAAATATTCACAGTAATAGGCATGTGGTGATTATGCAGCTATAAAGCTAAAAATAAAGTAGCAAACTAAATGCAAAAGAAACTCTAAATCAGTGTATTACACTTAGCACTTGTAAGTGAACTGGAGGATGGGTGTTGCTTTACTCTCAACAATGTGAGGTGAATATGTTACAGTCTGCTACTCTACATACATATATTATCTGTAATGAATCAATTCCTCTTAACAATTTTTTCTCTTTCTAAATATCTGTGGAATCTTTCTGAAATTGACATAAACTTAGTTTTCAACTAATATTTAAATATTAAGATCCACTAGAATTGCAAGTTATTTTTAAACCTTCTCTTTCAACTTCAGTATTTTTTTCAAAATATTTTTGGAAAAAAAAGAATAGCAAGAAGGAATGTGTCAATATAAAACACCCAACTTTTATGTTGTATATATGCTTCTTAGTGTGTTGCTGTGTACTCAGGTTTGAATATATTCCTCAGGGTTCTTGGGAGGGGATTAAGGAACATATTTTGAGTATTCCAAATATACTGCAAGATCATTGTGAAATAATGGCATAGAAGAGCAGAGGATAGGAGCAGAAACAAGAAAATCAGAGCTAATCTGCCCAAACAATGCTGCTTTATTTAAAAGATGTGTATTAATGTTTAGAAAGATGAATTTCCTAAACAGAAAATATTTGGAATTTCAAAGTTTAGCAGGTTATATACAAAGAGAAATTAATTATGTTAATGACATGATAGGTGGTAGAAGAAATACAAAGATGAATTGAGACTCTAGAGATTCTATATCTAAAAAGAGATTACAAACATGTTAATGGATCATACCTAATATCTGGTTCAACAGTATTTGCCGGTTGCTGCCTGTGTTTTTCACCCTTATTACATTTTCAAAGATCAGCAGTAGGAGAATTTTATTTGGACAGTCAGATCTGATTGTGTGTTAGCAAGGAAAAAACACACAGAAAAAGGATATAAGAGATGGTGTTGTTAGTGTTTTCCAAAAACTAAACACAGGGGGAGTGGATGTGGCTTAAGCACTTGAGCTTCCACCTCCCACATGGGCAGTCCCGGATTCAGTTCCCGGTGCCTCCTGAAAAAACAAATATCAAAAACAAGCAAAACAAACAAACAAAAACAACTCAGGGAAGCCGATGTGGCTAAGTGGTTGAGCGCCAGCTTTCCATATACGAGGTCCAGGTTCATTTCCAGGCCCTGGTCACTCAAAAAAAAAAAAAAACCCTAAGTACAAGAAAATCATAGTGATGGGTAGCCCGATGAAAGATAGCAATGGTGAAATCACTGGAATGGTTAGGTCTAATCCTAGGTCTGGTTTTGCAGACCTCAAGAATACTATAAAATTTTGCTCACCATCTGAAGGCAAAGAGATATGTACATATTTATATATAAAACTTCCCCCATTGTGTCAGAATGTATTTCAAATTAAATCACCAATGAATGTGCAATTTTCCCCAGCCAGGTAGAAAGCAATATTAAGGAATTCCTTAGTTAAGGGGATCTCAGTTTCTATTGTCAGACTAATTGAACTTTGGCTCCATGACTTACTTTGTGAACTTAGGCAAGTTTTGTTTCATTTCTTTGTTTTTACTTTCTCTGTGCCTCAGTAGCACTTGACAATAAGAATATTATCCATTTCACTGGGTGTTTGTGAGTATGAAAAGAGAGATTGCATATTAACACATAAAGAATATGCAAGGAATGATGATTATTAAATGCACATTTAGAAATTGTAACTACTATTGATAGTTTGTAATAATCAAATATCAAATCTCCTTTGAAAGTTTACCTCTACCTCTACTTTTTTCTCCTTCACACACACGCACGCATGTACACACAAACACAAACACATACAGATAACATATATGGAATAATAAATTTATCCTTACAAATAATACAATAATCAGAAATATAAGATGGAAGCTCCATGCAACAGTTCTACATAAAACCTTTCTGACATCAACATAAACTCACTTTTCAACTAATATTTAAACATTAAAGTTCATGAGAATTATAAATGTTATTTGATCTTTTCTTTCACCCTCAATTTTACCTCAATTTACCTGAAAATGAAGAGAAATATTCCCAGTAAGTTTGCAGAGTTAAACCAGTGAGTGCTATATAAGGAATGGTAAAAAATTAAATCATGCAAAGGAGAAATTGGGAGAAATACACAAGAGAAGCCTCCATGAAATGTTTGCCTTAGAAATAAGGAGCCATTAAGAAGTTTCTCCTAGAAATGACCCTCGGAAAAGTATATCTCTAGAGGAATAGTCAACTGTTGAGTTGTTTTTATTTATTTATTTATTTTTAATAAAAGATTCATACAGTATTTTTCTCAATCTGTAGTTATTTTGAAGAGATTCTGAGATCAAAACACAAAATGCTTTGGGTTTACATCAAACTAAAATTCTTGATAGCGTTACTCAACCTGCATATGCCACGCTTGTGTTCTGTAATTCATGATCTGTCCCTTGGCTTTTCCAGTGACAGATGAAGCAAGTATAATCTTGTATAATTAAAATTAAAGCATTTCAAAGCAGGAAGAAGCTATTACTTCAACTCCTCTCTTTTATAAATAAGGAAAAGGAGTAACATAACAATAATAATAGCACCAAGAAGGCCCTTATTAAAGTTAATGCATGACAGACGACGGTAATTTAATTTAATTCTTATAACTACACCTGAGACAATTATGACATTACTACAAGATTTTATTTCTTCTTCCAAAGACTTGTGGAGAATATTTCGGGTCTCTCTCCCAAATCTGTTTTTCTTTTTCCATTGTAGTAGTATTTGATTAGAATGCCACCATCAAAAAAGTCTAAAATCCCCAGCCATCCTGGTGACCATAAGACAATGTTCTTAGGTTCTTATATTTTAAGTGGAAGTGCTATAGGGCAGTTTCTTGTTATTTTTCTCACAAGCAAGACTAATGCACTGTTACCTTCTCTTTCCTCTTCTCCCATCCAGCTACATGAAATGCACATGTGAGTTCTTCAGTTCCATCTAGGACCATATGAGTTAGAGATCTGCACCATCCATGACAGAGCAGAAGACTGCTTACCTCTGGACTTTTATATAATAGGGAAATAAAAATACTTCTAGCTTAAGCCACTGCTATTTTGACTTTTATTGCTGGCAACCAGACCTAATCTTCACACAGGTCTTTTGCACTGGTTTTTCCACTATTCCCTAAAACTTCACATAATTGCATCTTAAATGAGTGGTGACTCAAAGAGGTCTACTTGATAACTTCAGGAATTCTCAACCACAACTTACCACTGATTATCTAACTGGAACTTTTCACTTTCTGAATTTTTATTTGTGTATCTGTTTATTGCTTGCACCCTTTCAATCTGTAAAGGAACTCTACAAATGCAAGGATCTTGACTGTGTCGTGTCGCTCACAGCTCTACCTCAGTACATGTAACAATGCTTGGCGCCTGGGAGGTACTCAATAAATCCATTTTGAATGAATAAAATGGTTAAAGTGTTCATGCTTTTGAGCCTCAGAGGTGAGAGAGCCATATATCCAAGTATCAGTCAGAAAATTCTCGGAATACTGATGAGAAGTCCAAGGCATAGAGTGAGGCCATACATTGGAAATGAAGAACACTGATTAAGGTTGTGCAAATTAGAGCTCTATGAGGCTCTTGAGAGAATAATTGTACTTGAAAGAAAAATTATTGGTTTAGGAGAATAATTGTGCCATGTAGAGCTAGAAGTCTACTCTCCACAGAGTCTTGGGCCTAGCATCATAATGGTTAATCTACAGTTCTATGATCCCAGAATTTCTGTAAATTACAAATTATGTTTTCAGCCTCTCTAAAGTTGTACTAAGTTTAAATTTAATGTCAAACTTTATAATACACTAAATAACCTCATATTATTTCTATGGGTTTTGTGCTAAAAATGTGTTTCTCAAAGTAAGAAAATGTGAAGACCATTCATTCTGTACAGAGTATCTTTCCCTCAAACAAGAAAGTGAATTCTCATTATCCTAGTGCTAATTCAAATCTTCTCCAGGCCATGAAGATTGTAGCTCAACTCATGAGTTATCTTGGTGAATCATGTAAAAATTACTCTCTTTAAACAATTCATTTAGATTCCCTCAGTAAAAGTAATAATTTCTTCTGTTGCATTTACAAAGCACATAGCTTGTTTTGCTTATGGGAATCACCACATCATCTATAGATCATTTCGAGTGCATGCTTCATGATGCTAGACAATGAACAATTTGAAAACAAGACAGTGCCTTTTTTGTCATTGCACCCCCGTTGACTATAGAATATTAAGCACTTTTCTAAATGTTGTGAAGGGGGCAGAAAAGTGCATAACATTTCCTGTCCTTCTACCTTCCATTTGAATGTGGCCTTCTATCTAAGTTCTGTCCCATGACCTTTTTGTGAGACTGATGTGCATCTTGGAGGTCATGCTTTATTTAAAAATTAGGAGAGCATGCACTCGTTCTTTTTTCATTTTTGGGTTCTTCTTGATGCCATTGCTTGGAAAGTATTCATGGTAGTGAGTTATCTTAATCCTGCAAAAAAAGCACAAACCTGAGAGACAGTGAAGAAGCCAGAGTTTCTAATGTCCTTTTAGTATAACATACTGGTTATACTTATTATATTATATACGCCATAATTTTAATATCTGAAAAATATGTAGGTTTGATGTTGTGGTAGTTTTTCACTTCTTATTCTCAGTTTTGGTGCCTTATTTCCTCAAATGCCCTATGATTTTTGGTTGCAATTTAACATTTATTAGCATCTTAGTTGTGAGAATTCTTATTAATTTGTGATGAAAGAATGTTCCTCCAGTGCTATATTACATTAGTTTCTACCAGAAGCCCAGAAGAACTTGATTTTGTGGTATGGGAGATGGCAAAATAAAACTAATTTTTACTAAAATTGACATACATAAAATTCAGAAAGATTAGACAGCACAGGACAAGTGAATATAAATACAAAGAAAGCAGGAATTATGGTATTAATTTGAGGCAAAGGGAAGATGAGTTATAAAGCAATAAATAAGAAAGAGATACTTTTAGTTGAAGAAGTTTTCTTGATTTCAAGCTGTCTGCTTGTTTTCTGATATGTGTTGCCCTTGAGTTTTGAGATTGCCAAGGTCTATATCAGTTCAAAACTTCTTTGAAGATATCTAATGTATCCAAGCCCAGGCAGAAAGCATGAAATGCATGGTTTAAAGTGTGCTTTTAAAGTCAGATATGCAATGTATGACAAGGTGCAAATGACTATGCTAGTACTACTACAGGAGAGCTAATTTCTATCCCCACCAAATAAAACAGTAAAATAAAAGCACAAAGAGAAGAAAAAGAAATAAATACACATCTCTCTCTCTTCATAATATTATGGAAGTAAGCTCTTGAAATCTAATTAAGTAAGGACATTCTAATTTCCAAAATACTGGGCAGAATATAGCTTCACCTTTTCATGATCACTATAAAATAGAATGACGAAAGAACAACATAGAATATTAAATATATTCATATGTAAATTAAGTTTATTTAGTTAACCAATTTACATTTGAAAAAAACTCATGTAATACATAGTCATATTAATAAATACTGTTTAAATAGAATTTATACCAGATTTCACATAAAATATTCCATTGTCAAGGATGTTGTCAACAATTATAACAATGATTTATGGTGCAATGGTACTCAATTTAAGCATTTTTAAATAATGACATATAATCCAGAACTAAAATATATACTAGGTGCTAAAAGCAAAATTAGAAGGGCAGGTTAGTGAAATGTCAAAGGTCATGAAAAAAAATTCTCTATTCCAAAATGACCTACTGAATTTGGCATTGTGTGAAAAATAATTAAAATAGATAATATTCTCAACATATTTTTGTCATTTCATATTTCAATACTCAGAGAGTCCTGGGTTTACAGCATGCTTCTTTTTCCTGCTACACCATTATTTCCTTCTCAATTGCATATTATTTTTTCTCTACTCACTGAAAATATAAATAGTAATTTTCCTCAAATTACCCAAAAGAAATGGATAATTTCATTCCTTCTATTGGGCTATGCATCTAATCGTACACTGCAAATTTCCATTTTATTTAGTTAAAAATATTTTGATTGTTTAGTTTATGGCCTCCCTTATATCCTTATTCCTAAGACTGTAGATCATGGGGTTCAACATAGGAATTACTGTGGTGTAAAACACAGCCACCATTTTTCCCTGTTCCACTGACTCCTCAGTTGGACTTCTAAGACACATGAAGAAGAGCATTCCATAAAATCTGGTGACAGCAGTCAGGTGGGACCCGCATGTGGAGAAGGCTTGCTTTCTTCCTTCTGAAGAATGCATTTTTAGGATGGCAATAAAAATGAATATGTAGGAGACGATAATGATCAATAAGAAATAAGAGAAGTTGAGACCTGCTAAATTGTGCAGGGTGTATTCTTTAATATAGTTCCCGGAGCAGGCCATTTTGATGAGGGCTGGGTCTGCACAGTAGAAGTGGTTGATCTCTACGTTTCCACAAAAGTATAAACCATGGGTCCAAAGTGTGGAGATCAGAATAATAAAGAAGCTGTATATATAAGGGAAAGAATTCAACCAAATACACAGTCCTTGGCATACTGCAGCCATAGAGCAGAGGGTTGCCAATTGCCATGTATGGATCAAAGACCATCACGGCAAGTATGAAGATCTCTACGTGGACAAAAGCAATGAAGAAAAAACATTGCACGATGCAACCAGGGTAGGATATGGTTTTGGTCTCAGAAACGAAGTTTTCCAACATTTTAGATGTGACATTGGTGGAGAACCACACATGTGCAAAAGATAAATGACTGAGAAAAAAGTACATAGGGCTGTTGAGCTGAGGACTGGTTTTGATTAATATGATCATGCCAATGTTCCCAACCATGGTGATAACATTGACCAGTAAGAAAACCACAAAGAAAAGGTGTTGTAATTCAGGGAGACTAGTTAATCCCAAAAGAATAAATTCTATCACATTGGTAAAGTTGGGCATTTTCTTAAATCTGATCCAGATAGAGATGCATTTAATCTAACAAAATAAATAGAAATCAATAAACACACATAACAAAATAGTCATTCTTCATTTACATTATCTTTTCCTGCCCATACCCTTTCAAAGCCTCTCCTATTTTTCTTTTGCCCTCCCCTTTCTTCTTTCTTGCATACTTCTTACCAGTGTTTATTTTTCTTACGAAAATATATATATTAGATTTTTACATAGAAAGTAGTAAAATAATAGGAAGTTATAGAAATATAGTAACAGGATTTCTAGTGTCTTGTTTTTACTTGTCTCCACAGATTTCAGAAGAACATTTATTCTTGCTGACTCCTGTGAAGAGAAATAACTTTTCACTGACCGCAACATTTAATAGATGCATATATTTTACTTAATCACCAGTTTTGTAAAGCTTAGAT